>LOJH01007782.1:26182-56682 GCA_001685095.1 Ellobius talpinus
AAAAAAAAACCCCAAACCAACCAAAACACACACAGACACACACACAGCCAAAGATCACTTCAGAACTGCTGCCCCAGGAGCTGTAAGTTTATGCTCCCATTTTGTACGGGAGCCCTGGTGTTCAGAAGAATGACATTTGGTGGCAAGCAGGAATCTCCCATGCCAATTCTGTGTTTGGCATGAAGCTTTTTCTCTGCACTGCCCAGTGTTAGCAGCCGGAAGTCCTTAGCCCATGCCTGGCCCAGTCTTTTTATCTCTGCCTCCAACTTGTAGGTAAAATGTAAGCTCTCAGCTACTGCTCTGGTGCCATGCCTACTGGTCTGCTGCCATACTTCTTGCCATGGAATCACCCCCCAAAACACCCCCACACACTGAAACTGTAAGCAAGTCCCCAATTAAATGGTGCTTCGTTTGTTTTTGCCTTGGTCATGGTGTTTCTTCATAGTAATAGAAAAGTAACTAAGACACAGCCCCACTGCTAACTGCTAAAAAGGCCCAATCATGAGATCTCATTCTTCTTAAGCCACAAAAGATGACGGTAGAAAGGGGGTGGAGAAAAGGAACAACACCCCACCCCCATCCCCCTGGCCGGAGAGTAAGCAAAGTCATCCAAAGGAGCATCTAAGCCTGTCTCACCAGCTGGCCACCAAGGTGGTCTTCTGAGACCCAGCCAGTGAATCACCCTCTCAACAAAGATATCTTCCCACCTGCAGGGGGTGGTAGGCTCCTCTCCTAGATGCTTTCCCTGTCTCTGTGGGAGGTCCCACACCCCCTCTGGCCACAGGAAAAGTGACAGCCACTACTCTGCTCACTTCTGCCCCTACCCTTGCCTGTGAATGTTACAAAGTCTATGCCTCAGGGGTCCACAGCCAGAGCCTGAGAGTCAGCAGCAGTCAAAGAGTCCCCATGCCCTCCAGGTAGCTCTGGCTGCTTCTCAGCACCACTCAAACACACACACACACACACACACACACACACACACACACAGCCCTGCTTATCTTAGCTCTGTCATGTGCTAAGTACTATGTAAATGGTATGACAAACAATAATTTGAAGGGTACTGAATAGTTAGTGCTCATGGTACTAAAATACCAAAACTTACAATTAATTATAAGTCTAAAATTTTATTATAATACAAAATAATTATATCCTTTTTAAAGATATAATTCTTTAAATAAAATCTGACATAGATTGGAGGGGTGTCAATATGTGCCCCAGGTGGTACAAAGTACTCAGGAGCAGAGCCAGGTCCATGTCTGAATTCAAGGCCAGTCTAGTCTGCATAGTGAGTTCCAGGTCAGCCAGAGCTCCAACAGGAGAACCTATCTCAAATAAATAAATAAAATTTAAAATTACACAAATATTTATGGCCATGTATTTATAAAAACCCAAAGGTAAACAATATATCATATGATGAAGAGATAAATGATATATAGCAGAATACTATTCAACCACAAAAAGGAATGAAGTAATGACAGTTGCCACACTATGTATGAAACATAATGCTAGGGAAAAGAAGTCAGTCACAAATGACCATACGGTATATGGTTCCATGTACACAGAATGTCCATTTTAGGCAATCTATAGAGACAAGGTAGATTATTAGCTGCCAGGGACTTGTGGGCAAATGGAGAATAACTGATAAGCATATGAGGTTTTCCTATGTGATAAAAATGTTCTAAAATAGACTGGGGTGATGCTTGTATAACTCTTGTGAAAGAATACATCACTAAGTTATATATTTTACATGGTTAACTTCATATGTGAATTAAATTCAATAAAGCTGCTATATTTAAAAGTATAAGCCAAAACAAACAAAAAGTGATTGCCAGGTGTAGTGGCACATGCCAGCGATCTCAGCACTTTGAAGAGGCAAGAGGCTTGGGAGCTCAAGGCCAGCCTAGGCTACATAATGCATTCAAGGTCAGTCTGAGTTCCTATCTCAGAAATAAAATGTCTGTAGGAAGCTGGGCATATTACCTGGCATTCAGGCAAGAGTCAACAAATGCTAAGTTTATGTCATGCTCTTTCTCCTTCTGACGCCATCCTGCCATGCTGGAACCATCCCTAACACTAACAATGGAGAACAGCAGATGCTTATTCATACTCAGTAGAGGGGCAGAGGGACGTCACCCCAGTACTGTGCTAAGAAAAGAATGGCTTCTATTTATTGAATTCTATGTGTGAGAGATCAGGCCAGGGACTTGATCAACTATTTTCCTCACAAAAATGCAGTAGGCTGCCATTTAATAAACAAAGAAACTAGTCTCGGCTCATGCAGGTGGTTTCAAGTGGCACCATCAGGCAATGACTGTCCAGCTCAGACGCTTGTCTTTTCTGTGGGACTGTGACTTCCTTCTGGCCTCGTATTTCCTGACAGTGGACTCACACTTTACGAACCAAGCAGCCTGAGGTCATGATCTCCCTTCCTCTCTGCACTGTAGTAATATCTAGTTCACACTGAATTAGGTGACATCTTCTCCTGCACGGGCCTGTGTATTCTTACATAGTTTCATGCATTACATTCCTGTATTCAATAAATACTTCCTCGGTGAGTTGTTAAGCTTGTCTTCTTAAGAAGAAACCAGGTTCTTAAGGTATAGATATTGTTATCAGCTTTATCCTTTGTAGAATGTATGAGCCCATGGTGACCGAGGCTGGTTTCAGGTCCAGCCTCCACTTAAAAATGGTTTTCACAGGTACCATGCTCTCTGTTCATGGACTCCTGAGGAACAGGGTCCTTCTTGGCCCACCATCACTCTTCCCAAGTGTAATGACGAAGCTAGCACATACTGGCTCAGAAAAGGTGTGATGGATTAAAGGGAAGACTGGCCAGCAGCCTTCTGACAGGAAGCGCAGCTCATCTCTTCTAATCCCATGGAAAGGAAGGCAGAACAGAAAGGCTGGCAAGGAACTAAAGATGGCTTACAGACTGCGTGGCATACTCTTTGGCCCAGGACTCCTTTACCAGAGAACCTGGTGAGGCTTTCCCGACCCATGCCACACCTTCCCATCCTCAAATGTACAAAGGGGGCGAACTCCTGAGTCTGCTGAGGACATGTATCAGAACTCAAACACTGCTTCAATTTTTTTCACTTCTCACCTTTCCTGACTCTTAGAGAACATGGTGCTCAGTGGTTCTGGCTCCAAGGATCCTAAGGGACAAGCTGGCAGCAAGCGCAAGAAGCCTGCTTCTGAGCAGCTGTGCAACCTGGCAGGTCCAACTTGGTCCCTCAGTGATCCCCGTCTCTGCACCTGCTTGCCTCTCCTCTGCCTTTTCTTCAAGATGTTAAAAACTTGCAATAAAAAACAAATACAAAATGCTGTAATTAATAGCCAATTCCAAGCCAACCAAGCATCTCTACTAATAAACCTCAACACTTGCAAAAAGAACAATAAATTCTGCCCCTCTCTGGTTCTGAGGTGGTCTCTTTTATATACTCTGTGTTGTGTGTATGCATGTGGGTAAGCGTGTCTACATATATATTTATTTTCCTTTATTTCCCATCCAGGGAGGGGCAGAATAATGAACTGCGTGCGTCAGAGAAGATGAATCTGAGATACTAGGGAGCAGTGCAGTAAAAAGATTAAAGTGTTATTATTGTTGGGTTTTTTTCCCCCATGGTCCATTGTGACAGCTCGACCGTCATCTGTAAAAAATGTCTCAGCGAGAGATAATCATCGGAAACTCAATAAAGCGTCAGGGGGAGCCTCAGCCCCCATCAATCACTGGGTGCCTGGAAAATTTCAGCCCTCTGTCTCCCTTCCTGCTATCCATATAAATGTCTCTAATATATTTTGTGTGGTGTGTGGGACCCAACCCTGATTTGGAACTTTTGATGAAAAAATATTTATACACAAAATATGTAAATCAGCTAAAAAGCACAAGACTAGCTCTTTGCTACCCCATCATACTTTTATTTTTATAAATGCATTGAATTTATTCTTTTTAATAAAACATGTCAACTACTCTCTCTCTCTTCTAAGAGATATACATATATATCTATGTAAGTTTGGAGAGCTAAAAGAGTAGAAACAATTAACCTAACTGCGTAATACATTTCATCTTGAAGTTGGCCAAAATGCCTGACGGAGTGACAGCCCTCTGTCCACCCTGCTGATTCTGTGGCAGAGCTGAGAGATGGCATATAGAACTACTGGCCCTCGAGGGGTAATGAGACTCTTGAGTGGACCTGGACAAGGATGAAGAAGAGTCAGGGCATTAATAAAAACAACTTGCCTAAGAGCTTTTAGCCTGCTGGTTTTCCAAGCCTCTGGAGAAGCCAGAGGTCTTGGCATACTCAGTGAGAGGCACATGCAACCTGGTATGGTCTCTGAGCTCTATACAAGGGAAGGAAACAGTTTTGTTGGCAATGGACATCACTGCTTCAAAAAAAAAGATTTATTCTTATTCTTTGTGTGTGAATGTGCGCATGCTAGTGCACATACTTAGCCTCAGAGGCCAGAAGAGGGTGTCAAATCCCCTAGAGCTAGAGTTACAGACCGTTATCATCCACTTGATGTGAGTGAGTGCTAGGAAACCAATTCTAGTTCTCTGAAGGACAGCAAGTGATCCTAAGTGCTGGGCATCTCTCCAGTCCTTGGACATCACTGTTTTTTGCCTTAGTTTCCTTTACTGAGCACATAATGTTGAACACAAGATCAATATATATAAATGTTACCTGCTGCTGCTGCTGCTGCCTTAGCTATTGACACGGTACAGCTTCATTATCATAACCCTCCTTTGCTACCCTTTGAAGCAGTCAATCCTGCAGCCCCTCACCTCTAGGACTTTGGAGCATCTGCATTTGATGATAAAACCCTGGTGTCTTGATCTCTCCCTGTCTACCAATGCTGTGTTGCTATGTGGTTTACTGCTCACTGAAAGGAGATCTTCTGCTCCATGAATGGTGTGTCCTAACACGTTCATTCTTCAGTCTGAAACAGAGCTTCTCTATTTCACACCCCTGAGAGTTCTGGACACAGCACATCCCTGCTCCCCTCATACCTACCCATACCCACCTCTCTGTCCTCTGGCAGCTGCCTCAAATCTTCTTACACTTTGAGAATCAAGGTTAATTTTATTTCCTTGATTACTTCAGCCCAACAGTCTTCGTTCTGAGCTCCGCTGTGATCTGGACCGTGACTGGACCCTGGTCTAATGTGGTCTTGACTGTATCCAATCTTTATTATCATTAGCTGCCGTTCTTAGTATATATTTGCTTTCATATCATACAAGCACTTTCATAAGTACGTCAACTAATGTTTTTTCCCCTGGTGTTGGGAGAATGGGTCTTTTCACAGGGCCTTACAATGTATCTCAGGCTGGCCTTAAACTTTCATTCTTTCTGCCTCAGCCTCCTGAGTGCTGGGATTATAGACATGCAACACCATACCAGCAATCAAATGATTGTTATAACAAATATGTGGTGTGAGAAATATTCTCTATAGATAAGAAAACTAGCACAGAAACAGGATAAACTGCCCAAGGTCGTTGGCATCACAGATACTAAGTGGTCTACAAACCCACCTTGGCTTAAGCACATCATGAATCTAAGGTCTCTTCTCTAGGGACACCAAGGCCAAGATGTGTTAAGGCATCTGGGCATTAGACTACAAGTAACACCCGTAGTCTGGATGGGCAGGGGAAGTGGGGCTGACATGCATGTAGGTCTCTGGGGATGAGACCCAAGCTCTCCTCTGGGAGTCTCTGGATTCCTATTAGTCTGGATTTTCTGTGGTCGTTCATTTTCTACTGTGCCAGGGAAGGTTTGGGTACATGGTACTTAACTCATACACTGGGTGGTTAGCTTATATAGAGAACGAATGTTGGAGAGCACACCTAGCACTGCCTGGGGATGAGAAGAACTATTATAGTATAGAGAGCAGTTCCATTACTGCCAATGGGGACTCCTAGCCACCTCCTGAATTCCAGGGCACTTGTCCACTGGTTTGTGATGTGCCAGCTTGCACAGTCTTGTCCCCCATCTGAAGGCAAGAGATGGGGAAGTCAGCTGGAGCAGGCCAGGACCTGTTGCCCCTGTGTGAAGGGGTTTCTTGGATCTTGTAGGTCCAATCTGAGAAGCTTTCACCTTAGAAGAGCCCTGTGCCAACCCAGTTCTTCAGGACTCATCTTTATTCAGCTGCCACTTGAAGCTGAGAAGAGAACCTGACTTATAGCCTGTTCTGGCCACATTTCTACCATGTTTTATTGTTTTAATTGTACATATGAGAGGCACTCAGAGTACATGCTTGCATTTCTGACAGCACCAGACACTGGATGTTTATAACCATTACTTATAAGCAGCCCGCGGCATCCACAGCTGGGCGACTTGTTTACTGTTACCACTAATTTAATGTTTCCTCCACCTGAGGATAGGAGCCCACTGCCCAGCCAGCCAGAAGGGGAAGTCTCCTGGAGTAAGCAGGTAGGCTGAGGCTCTGAAGGGGCTGTGATCACGACAGGGAATGAGCTGGCAGAGGAACAGCTATAATCCCACCTGTCTGTCATATCTGTCCCATCTGTGTCCCTGTCTTAGATGTATTTCCTTCTCTCTTCCTCTTAACTCTGAGCTGCTCTATGTGTAGCTGAGCATTCAGAACCAAAGAAATCATACAGCTACCAAGACCTTTGGCCCATATAACCCAGGGAGCCATGGCAAGAATCTCCTAAGAAAGTCTTGATGGGCAGACTCCAGCCTGTTTGTGCTCCTTGGCACATTGCTCACTACTTCTTAATCAGGTGTCCTGACTTATACTGAGCTCAAACCTACCTTCATAGAGGAACTTCATTGCCACTGACTTTTACATACATACAGTTATTGTTAATCATCCTAACAGTCCAATAACATGGGTACTATTATCCCTGTATTACAGAGAAGTCTGAAAGTCAAGGTCTTTATGTCACTTGCCAAGATTACATAATTAGTCAGTGACAGGGCTTAGATGAACTATGGTTGCCCGGCAGTATTTCCTAAGCTTCTTTTTAAATTATTATTTTTTATTTTTTAAGGCCATCATTATGACTCTGAAGACACCACTCTGAGGGCTGCAGAGAACAGCAACAACAGCCAGGCCAAGAAGATTTCCATGCCAAGCACTCCTGGGTCAGCTGTGCTAGCAAGCCCACCATCACCCCAAAACACCAACCTTGATAAGAGGGCATGAGTCTGCAATGTACCTAGCTAAGAAGGCTTCCTCAAGAAGCTGTGCTGGCATGTAAGGCAGGGAAAGGCTTTCCTAGGGCCTCAGTGAGGATAGCAAAGACCATCCTGTCCTCCTCAGGCTGTGTGTGTTCTAGGCAAGCAATCTCCAACTCATCCTTAAGACCCAATCCAAAGTCACTCACTTGGACAATGACATGTCCAAGACATAGCCTGATCTTAGAAAAAAGACCATCAGTACCTCGTTCTGGGCTGCTTACATTCTTCATACAGCTAGCTACCTTTGCCCTTACCACTTGGTAGTGTAACTCCTTGCAGAGGTCCTTCTTACTTGGCTAGGAGCACTGCTGAGGGGCCAGACCATATATATTAATTTAGATATTCCCAGCATCTGGCAGAGTGCCCGACATGCAGTAAAAGCAAGCTGAATTATAAATAAATGGAACTAATAAGCAATTATAACTGTAGAGAACTTTGCAATTCACATGTCACATTATTTTATATCTTGATCAACACAGCAATACTGACAGGCAGGCAAAGGGTATATATACTACTGGGGTTAAGGAAATTGGGCCAGAGTCACAAATTACAATCCACCATCTTCCCTCAGTACCAAGGATAGGTAAAGATCCACAGAAATAACAATTATAAAATACAGTGAACTTTGGTACTGATTCTGACAGCAAGGACTGTCTAGCTGCCCTAAGCCTGTGACAATACTGGATCTTCTAAATTCTTCCTCACACATCTCCCAGTCCCTCCACCCCCAGTCATGTCAGTCAAAAGAAAAATGAAGCACAGGGATGGATCTTATACTTGTATGCCAGCACTGAGATGGCGCAGAGCTGGCAGTGCCTGGCTCACGGCAGGCAATAACAGCTAACAGAGGATGAAAAGACAAGACGTCTTTAAATGGAGAAAGGTCTGAAAAACATGGTGAAGAAGGTGATAAAGGATGCTGGGGCTTCCAACCTTTTGATACTGGAACCTGACATGTGCTCTAAAATATGTTGGCCATCCCCATAATTAACCTGGCGGCTAGAGAAGAGCCCTGAGATGAAATATATCAAGTGTCATCACCCTAGTCCCATCCAGAAAGCAGAGAACAAAGAACATCCAAACAGATATACCTTGGAAAATAATCTGTGGCAGACAAAGGTAGTCAGTGAAGGGGAGGAGATCTTATAAGCTACCAGTACTGAGTTTATTAATGATTCCTACAAGATACTAGAATTCAAAACAAAACAGCAAAGCAGTGCTGGGATGGAGCTCAAGGCCTTCTGCAAATGCCCACCACTGAGCAGTATCTCCAGCCCTGGGATGGAGCTCAAGGCCTGCTGCAAGTGCCCACCACTGAGCAGCGTCTCCAGCCCTGGATGGAGCTCAAGGCCTCCTGCAAGTGCCCACCACTGAGCAGCATCTCCAGCCCTGGGATGGAGCTCAAGGCCTCCTGCAAGTGCCCACCACTGAGCAGCATCTCCAGCCCTCGGATGGAGCTCAAGGCCTCCTGCAAGTGCCCCACCACTGAGCAGTATCTCCAGCCCTGGGATGGAGCTCAAGGCCTCCTGCAAGTGCCCCACCACTGAGCAGCATCTCCAGCCCTGGGATGGAGCTCAAGGCCTCCAGCAAGTGCCCCACCACTGAGCAGTATCTCCAATCTCCAGCCCTCGGGTGCAGTGTGTGTTTGTTTGTTTTCAGACAGAGTTTCTCTATATAGCTCTGGGCTGTTCTGGAACTCACTCTAGACCAGGCTGGCCTCAAACTCAGAAATCAAACCTCTTCTGCCTCCCATATGCTGGGACTAAAGGTGTGTACCATCATGCCCGGCCCTAGGATGCATTTTTTAAAAAGCTTTTTAAGCACTCTGATGATTACTGAGCGCCTATAGGTTCCCTGAAAACAAGTCATTAATGTGCAGGAGTAAGCAAAGGTCATTAGAATAAGGGAGGAAAATAAGTGCAGGATACATTTTTTATTTTAACAACAAATTTCTCAATTTGTAGACAAAGAAATAGAGGATGGGAAAGAAGGGACTTGATGACAGCTGCAGTTAACGATAATACATCAAAATTGCCTTGCCACATGCTGGAGAACTCTAAATCATCAAGGCCTTATGATTATTTGCTCTAAAAAGTGCATGGTGGTAGGGAGTGTGTCTGCCTAGCAGACTGCTAGGACACAGAAATGTGATCAGTAAGGAGTTTTAAATAAATACTGAATCTACAGAAAGCCCACTGTTAACTAAAGGCTATACAAAATGAGAAGAAATAGTTAATATTTTATCTTTCTTTCACGGCGGCCTTTCCTAACATTTTTATTTGTTTACCTGCAGTGAAGGCTGGATGGCATTGGAGTTAGAAGGAACTCAGGGAGGCTGTTCAAATGAATAAATGAACAAAGTCTGTTCGTGCACCATCATGGTTGCTTCAATACCGAAGAGTCAGGCTGAGTAGTCATACCAAAGACCAAATGGTCCATAAAGTTGAAATTTACACAATTTGGCTATTCCCAGAAAAAAAAAGATCTGTTGATCGCTATTGTATTGCTCTAGAATGAATTTGAGCAACAACCTACATAAAAACATAGAATGCAAAGCTGACAGCAAAAGCTTGATTAGAGTCTGTGAAATCTGCTAAAATTCTCAGAGCAGAAGAGAAGGCATGGCAAGAATCCCCACTCCTTCATGACCCCAGCATCCAACAGTTTCTCTGCTTTCTGGTGAGAGCACCCAAACAGCAAGCACACAGACGCAAGGGGAAAGCTGTGTTTGAGACAGCCCGTCAGCTGAGTCCATTTTAAGCAGCAAAGAAAGGACAAGTTTGGTACTCCTGAACTTCACTTCTGTTTGAAGTATAAAGTGAACACTTTCTAGCTCAAAGGAATTTACAGAGGCACAGGTCATGGCCTACACAAGGAACTGTCAGTTGGGAAGGAGAGGGAAGATATGGGCAGGTGAGAGTTCAAATAACCATAGAAGAGGCCAAGATTTAAGGAGCATCCAGAAGAGCAGCTGACAGCAGGCTAACTTCACACTTTAACGTGGGCATAGTGCCCTGATGCTCTTGCCACTGATCTGAGAAACTTTGTCCCTGGCGCAGCACCACAGAGCCGCCAGCCTTACTTCCCTCACTCAGAGGGCTAAGTGTGCCAAGGCTCTCCTCTGCTGAATCTCCTCCAGGATTCAAGTGCTGACTTTTAAGGCAGTCAGCAGGGCTACTGTGCTATTACTAGTTACAGTTCTAAAGCAGCCACTGCTAAGCTGTCCTGTCACCAAACTTCAGAGGAATAGCAGTCTGTCTGGGTGATGGCAGACAGTGGGCAGGAGGCAGGCACAGGTTACACAGGCAAAAGTTCACATATAAAACACACATTTGTCTGCAGCCAATGCAACCTACATTCTTCTCGATTTCATTTTTGAAGAACTCCTCACCAGAGACCACACAGACTGATTTGAGCAGGTTCTCTCCAACAGATAGGTGCCACAATACCTTTTCTGCAGCCCAATAACCACCTGCACATCTGTGAAGTATTAGCAATAAGCCCATTTTACAGCCCTCAGAAGATCAAGGCACAAAGGTCTGTTCCTAGCCCTAGGTCACAGCAAAGCAAAGCACCAGTCTCAGAGATCAGACCACACACTGAAAAAGCAATATTCACAACTGTACTTAGAGACCTCTATGGCTAGGATCCACAGCATATGTTCTAGTACTGGGGCAGGGAAGTCTGTAGGGAGTGAAAGGAGCAAACTCACATTCCATGCAGTATCCTCAACCATTTCATTGAAATCTGTTCCACTGCCTGCTCCTCTGAGGCTCCCAGTCTCAGGAGACCAGGTGAAATGTGCCCCACCTCAATGAAGTCATGAACTCAGGCTCCGTTCTCTTTTCCCTACACTTTGGAACTGGTGAAAGGAACTATGAAAGGCATCTCTCCTCAAGTAGCTGCGGACACTGAGCAAAGCTTGTGGAAGCCACAGATGGTGATACCCAGAGTAGTGGGGTAGCCCAACCTTACCTTCCAAAGAATGTATTCCCTGTTCCTTGGCAGTCTTGTAGACACTGCTGAAATCATCCCCAAGGTTTGGGTCAGCTCCAGCAGCAAGCAGGACCTGTACCACGCTGGAAGCAATTAGAAAAGCAGATCAAATGGTCTGGTTTTCACAGTTCTAAGACAAGTCATCTACAACTACTTATCAAATGCTCACTACATTCTAGTCACTGGTCTGTGGGCTAGGTTCCCTGTGACATGGCGCTCACAGACTCCTGGGAAGGAACAAGTGTACAGTTACAGCAAAGAAAAACAATGCGACAGACATGAATACTGAGATTGGGGCTGGGGCGAGAACAGGGATAAAGGGAGAAGAGAGGGGATGTAGGCTGAGAGGGTCAATACATTATTACATATTTATATAAAACTGTCTAAGAACAAATTTAGTTAATAAAAATACCTAGTAATAAAGCTTCTGAAGGAGGTAGATGAGGATGGGAAGCACATGTGCACTAGTAGGGTACAGGAGCAGCCTGAGTAATGCCTTCCAGCAAGACAGAGAAAGCAGGACAGCACAATGAGAGCGGAAGGAGGTTTGAATGAGAGCAAGGACAGACAGCAGGACATAAAGTAAGAAAAAGCAACATGATCACATATGCTTTCTTCTACAGATCCACACACGCACACACCCATGCATGTATAAATTCTGACATTACTAAAATATCAAATCCAGAAGTATCTCCTAGATTCACCTCTTTAACCCAAATTCTAAGAGCAATCATTATGAAGAGTTTGGTATATTTTATCTCAAACCTTTGCATTAGAGAAATCATTCCAGGAGCTTTGTAAAAATGGACTGGGGGAGTTTAAATAGTTGGCGGAGCCTCCACAAGGGCACGGGGCACAGTGCTTGAACTAGTTAACATGCTTAGTGTAAGGTAGCTTCCCTTTGTTCTTCTATAATGTAATGGTCCTACTAATACTCATCCCCCGAAAGGGTTTCCATAAAGAAGGAAGATGTCTTAAAACAAAGGCTATTTATTCGACTGTTTTTTTCAGGAAGCACATTTATAATTTACAATAACTGGGTCATACATAAATTCTAAATGTATGCACCCCCTTTTCATGCAGGCCAGAAACATCATTTGCCTCAGTTGTAGAGAATTCTAAGATGATGCTGTGTTTGTTTGTTTGTTTTAGAATTTTGAGACAGGGTTTCTGTAGACACCTGGGTGTCCTGGAACTTGCTCTGCAGACTGGGCTGGTCTCACACTCCCAGGATACTCCTGCCTCTGCTTCTGCAGTGCAGGGATTAAAAGCATGCACTACAGTCAGCTATTCTGTCTTTTAAGCAATCTTTTACTGTAAAAGAGAATGTCTTTAATATTTTAATGACAAGCAGACACATTACTAGAAGATACAGCCCTGGGAGAAAGCGTAAGGAGCTCTTTCTTCTCCCTACTGCGACAAAGACTTGCTATGTATACAGCCTTGGCTATCCTTAAACTTGTGACAATCCTCCTGCTTCAGCTTCCCGAGTGCTTGTATTCACTCTAGGATAAGCATTCAAAGGGCTGTGATTAAGTATTACTGAGCTGCCTCTTTCAGAGATGGGACTAATTTTTATTTTCACAAGCCGAGTATGAGGCACATGGGAACATCGTGCCTTCCCTCCTTCAGACATGTTTTCTTCTTCTTTCTTTTTTAGAGCAAAACATGGAGCCAAACTACTACTTTCATTTCTCCGATTCCTAGCCAGGCTGAATTCCCAAAACTTAGGTGTAATAGTCCTCTGCTCTCTATTTCATGATTTCCTTGAGTGTCTTTGCCAGATTTTCTCTTTGTAAAAGGTAATTTTTACTTTTTCTGAACTGACTTTCAAAACCATTAACAGTTTGAAAGACATAAATGGCAGGTGCGTCAAAAAAAATCTCTGGGATTATCAGACTATTAAAAAGCCAGACTTTAGTTTCAGTTTTTTCTCTTGTTTCTGCAGTATTTGCAACCAACCATGCTGCTGACTTTTCCATGTATCACTTGGTTTGGACGCTGTTATCTTCAACAGGCACAACACTTGGCTAAGTAAATTCTGGGACAATCTGGGTATGATTACATGAGTAATGACAATAATGGCTTATAACTTGTTATAATTACATAAATATTTTCTTTAGAGGGAGACTGTAGCGATGAGGCAAAGTTAGGAACTGGAAGAGTTTTTCTTATAGAGTCAAGGGACACTCTCTGGGGAGTGCAGGTATTATCAGATAAGTTGTGCTTATAATATATTTATGACTATACAAGTTTTATAACAGCCCAGCAACTAAGATGCAATTCTACATTAAGTGAGTCCACACTTAATCCCAACACTAGGAGGATCTAGAGTCAAGGTCACTCAGCTACATAGTGTGTTCAAGGCTAGCCTGGGATGTAAACAAAGCCAGGAGTAATGAATGGCTCATGCTAGTAAACTCAACCGCAGGGACACTGAAGTGGATGATTTCAAGAAATTTGAGGCTAGCCTGTAAGTTTGTTTTTTTTTAAGTAATCTTATTTTTGAGCCAAAGTCTTTTTACTTTAAATTTATTCTATGTGTCTCTTACATCATGTATTTCGATCCTATTCATTTCCCCATTCCTTCGCATCCGCCCTTTGCTCTGTACCCCCCCAAATAAAACAAAATTTAAGAGAAAAAAGAAAAAATTAAAAAGAGAAAACAATTAAAAATCTCATCATAGATGCTGCAGTGTGACACAGTGAGTAACGCAATAACCCCTTTATCCATGTATCTTTACTTGCAAGTGTTCATTGCAAGGAGTCATTGTTCTGGTGTAAGGCCTCGGGTTTCTATTACACTATCAATTCTGGGCCCCCACTAGGACTCTTCTTGGATATCCTGTTGTTGCCTTGTATTGTGGAAATCCTGAAGCTTTGGGTCTGCAGGCCAGGTTCCTTGACATGCTTCAGCAGGTCACAGATGGGGCAGATGTTGGGCGGACCAAGTCATAACCCTGGGTCTGGGTCTGGGCAGCTGTAGGGTTGGTCCGCCAGATGAGAAACAGGGATAGCTCTCCCATTTTTACCATTTCAAGGCTGGCTCACCCACACCTGCACTAAAAGGGTTGGCTCTCCTGCTCTGATGACCACATGCCAGCTCTTCCACCTGCTTCAGGAGTTGATGGGGAGGACAGAGCAATTTTCCCCCACCCATGCTGCCACAAGACAGATGGATAATGGAGGCAGCTCTCCCATGCTCACAGCTTTGGAGCTGGCTTACTCACACCCTGCTAACAGGGTTGAGCCAAGGTCTTCTGAAGCCCAGACTAGCCTATGACTGGCTGCATAGTCAACACTGGTCTAAAATTGCTGAACCTACTACTGCCTCTACCTTCTGAGTACTAAGACTACGGATATACTACCCTTGGCTGGGAAAACTCCCTCATAGGATGGTAACTAATAGTTGCAGAAAGTTCCAAAATTAGAAAATTACCATTTAAAAATTTAAATTCCTTTATTTGTGTGTACAGCTGTATATGCCACAGTATCACATGGAGGTCAGATGACAACTTTCTGTACCACGTTGGCCCCAAAGATAACCAGGGAAGTTTTGAGAAGTACAAGCTAAAAAACTTAACTGAGTAGGTAGCATGGCACTTTCTAACATGCATAGAGACCTGGAGTACAAATGCGGTTCTGTCATTTATAGATAGTGTCTGGAACAAGGTACTCGACCTAGGGCTTCCTTTTCCTTACCATAATAACAGAGATAGCAAGGCTTCTTAGCAGACTACGAGGAAGTAAACTCCATAGTGCCTACAAGTACATGGAGAACGCTGCACAGACATGAGCCTATTCTCATGGCTGACACAATCATAGCAATAACTTGAATCTGGGCCCAAAGTGATCATTTCCAGGATGTATGCCAGCACAGCCTTACACTAAGTAGGCAGCTCTTCTACAGTCTGCACAAGTTGACATGTTTTCAAGTCCAAATGAGAAGGGTTTGTCAATCTAAATTCAAAGGGACATAATTTGGTTAATCCTCAGCTGCTGCGTCCAATCACTATTCAATCACACCCCCTCTCATGGCAGGCTGTCCCTCTAGGCAGCTAGCGTCACTAACTGTGCTACCTGGGCCTCTCCAGGTTCCTGAGTATTGATTCCATCTGTCCAATTTGCAGGCTGCAGGTCGTGTCCAAGCTACCGTGTACGCTGCCTTTGGCCCTGGAGGACAGACAGTGGTCTGGCAGGATGGCGAGAGGAGAGTGGCTGGGAATCAGCCGTGGGGCTGCTAACCCAATCAAAGAAATGGGCAATTCACTTCGAAAACTTGGAGACTAAAGCGGGTAAGCAATCCAAGACAGTGACTCATCTGCAACCTTGAGAAGATTCCCTTCATTTCTGATAGAACTCAAAAGGCAGCAGCTCTACTGAGGAAAGACAGGCCTTAAGGAAGCACTGCTCCATGACAACCATGCCTCCAAACACCTTGTCAGAGTTTTCTCTCCAGTAATGGTCACAACTTACAGAGCACCGATCTTTGGTTAACATCTCCTTGTGGAAGCCAGCTCAGCCTGGGTTAGAAAACGGTTCACCCCTTGCTTGGATGACCAAAGATCCCTACTGCACTGTGGGTACAACAATACAGGCTGTGAGTCAGACTAGAACAAGCAACCACAAGGCTGCTGAGGACAAGTTTAGCTGTAAGCCAGATACAAGAATTTCCAAGAAGTTCACAGCAATGAAGGGACTCTGGGAAAGAAGTGATGTCTGCTTCTTTTTTGCTACAGGGAAAAGAAATTCCCTGGTCCAAAGCATGAGTGGGAGGAGAGGTGAGCACAGGGAGATGGTGGGTCAGCTAGTATGAAGAGCAAGGACAAACGCTGACAGTCCAGTGGCCGGCAGGGTCTACCAAAGGGAGAGTGGGACCGCTGCTCTATTCTGGTACTGGCGTGCTGGCTGCCAGGTTGCAGGTCTAGGCTCAATCACCATTGCCTTATATTTAAGTCTGACATACACTGGATTTTAATCATTTGACTAAAGGAGGCAGAGGACATCATTCAATTCAACTGAGTTTTCTCTAACCTTTCATCTCTATTCAAATGAACTATTCAACCCACCCTTTACTGGCCTTGGGCTATCAGTAATTCTCTCAGGCAGCTCAGGATCTGGCCTCTGGTGGTCTACAGAAAGATCTGCCTATCTCAAAGCTGGAGATCATCCCCTACTTCCCTTTCTAATAGGAAGAAGCGGAGAATGTCTATTGCATGAGATGTGCTACAGAGCCCTCACTTCCTCATACTGACTCTCAGCTATCAGCCTGTAGTAAATCTGGACAGACAAGCTAAGACTGGGGAAGAGACCACCCAAAAAATAAGTAAAAAATAAAAATTAAAAAATAAAAATAAAAAAAGGACAAGATTATGAAGCCACTTTCCACAAGAGGACACCAGAGATCAGATTAGGAAGCAAGTTCATCTATTATTAGAGAAGCAAACTAAAACAACAAGGTGCTTCTTTAAACTCAATATATTGACAGAAATATATTGAAATAGAAAGCTGAAAAATACCAAGTATCAGTGAGAACATGGGAATCTGGGGTTCTTCAGGCACTGTCAGGGTATACACCAGTGCACTCATTCTGTTCTGGAAGCTTCTCTTGTAACACTTCATCAAATTAAAGTGCCTTGTCCTGTGTCACATGTGCTCCTGAATATGTATTTCCTAGAGAAAAACCTCATACAGGCCCATAGAGGGAAATACAGGACTGTTCACCACAGCATTTTGCAGCAGTAGGAGTCGCCTAGAAGCAAGTGTATATCCCTGGGCAATGGAGCTGAACGTGGTAGCTAGGACATGATGCAGGCTGATGCACACACAGCAACACGGATATGTGACTTCTTTTTTTTAAAGTTTTTTTTAATTTTTTTTATAATTTATTTATCTTTATTTTATGTGCATTGGTGTGAAGGTGTCAGATCTCCTGGAACTGAATTTTTCAGGCAGTTGTGATCTCCATGTGGGTGCTGGGAATTGAATCCGGGTCCTTTGGAAGAGCAGTCAGTGCTCTTAACCGCTGAGCCATTTCTCCAGCCCCCAATATGTGACTTCTTAAGGGGAACTGAGGACCACTTCTATTTATATATTGAGCCTGGTCATTTGCTGCAAGGGTTATTCCTTCTAGGAAGTTTCCTCAGCTACAGAATTCTAAGTCCTGACTGATCTTTTGGACTGAAGAATTAGGGACCCAAGATAGTCAGTAGACTCACTGAACTATATCAAAGGTCAAAGATACCACTTTACTGTTTCTTGCTTCAACTGACTAGTGATCTTTCACTTTGGGGGTACCAACTAGCACCATTATGAACTCAGTGATGCCCTCTGACCCCCAACTTGGGGTTTCATTCTCCCTCTTTGCACAGCACCCAGGCGGCCTTCATGGTTGACAGTTGTCTGACTTTTATTTGCTTTCCTACCAGAGTACAGGAAACAAGAGCCATGTCTCAAAACTTATTTCTCAGCCCTGTACTTAGTGCAGGCACTTAAATCTTATGTATATTTACTTTGAAATATGTAACCATGTGTCACACTAACCAGTGTACTAGGCACTTCACAGACTGTTTTCTGAATGAGTGCATAAATACATGAATGAGAAAGGGATACAATCTTTTATTTGATGGGGAATGGAAGAGAAATTTGGAAGGGCTCTGTTCTACTGAACCTGTAGGTCTGAAGTGGGCTGCATGGGCTGCAGGTGGTTATCTGTGAAAACCTGCATCTCACTTTCCTAGGCCCCAGGCCCTTCCCAGTTTGCAGACAATCCCTAAGTAAAACTGAGGACATGCCTGGGAGAGTGGTCCCCAAGCGGCAGTTCCTGGGACTCTGGGAATTCCCTTTGGAGCCACAGCTAATTAATTTGTTGATCTGGCAGTAATTAGATTAGAGGTGGGAGTGCTTGTCAGAAGTTGGCTCATTCTGACCCCAGTGAGCTGTTGCATTCAGGCTGATCAGTGTTAAGAGTTGCTTTCTGGTTTCAGTGGCTGTAGTTGTTTGGGGTTCTTACATTGTTTAGGGGAAAGAAGAGAAGCCTGTGGTGTGAGCTGGGGCTGGTGCTGGGCCAGGTGTGTGCAACAATGACCCCAGATCCAGGTCATTCCCACACACTGTCAAGCTTCACAAGACACTCCATAGCCTCCTCCTCTTCCCATCCCACATCTAAAGCATATACAGGCCATTGTGACAAGTGTCACAGGCAGGAGAGGACAAAGTAACCTATTCTCAACCCAGCCCACAGTTCCATGAGAAAGTCAAGAGTGGGGACCGTTCAGTAGCCTACTGACTGATTGACTTCACAAGGCTGGGCAGCCTGACCACAGGCACTGATGTGTGCTAACTCTAGAGGCCCTGTGGCACTGCACATGAACTGGGAAGGCAAAGGGCAGGGAGAGAACAGTTTTCTTTGTAAAGCTGGCTTCTTTACAAACGAATTAAAGAAAGGTAGCAAGTAAGGTACCTGTGGAAAATGTGTTCCAGTTTCTCATAGGGCAACAATAAGCTTCTGTAGATTACTATGAAACCAGAAAGCACCCAGTGTACTAGGCACCTTACAGAATCACTAGTTTGGATTTTTATGCATCTTGCAAAGGACAATACTATTTTGTAAAAGAGTAAACTGAGGCTCAGCAAGAGTCAAATGTATACACTAAATAAGCCAAGATGCAAAAATATAAGTCAGATTGGGTCTAAAGCCAGGCACGTGCCTTAAGCCTCAGTGGCTCATTAGTTTGTTGTATTAACTCTGTAGACCAGGCTGGCCTGCCTCTGCCTCCCAGTGCTGGGATTGAAGGTGTGCGCCATCACCACCTGCCTAGCTGTTGTACTATCTTAGTCATTGACCCGTTAGGTAACTGGGGACTGTGATATTTTCAGATGGTAGTAAAAGCGAAGCAGGTCACAGAAGCAAACTGGGACAAAGAGAATGTGCCCCAGATAGACAATAGTCACAATCAGTGGTGGTCCAAGACGGGTGACACATTTAGACATGAGGCTCGAAAACAGCATGGCATAGTAAGGTGAGAGCCAAGAAATGAAGATCACTCAGCACAGCCTTCCTAGGACAATCCCTGACTAGTTCTAAGATGACATATGGTCACCAACCTATCAGGACTTCTTACTGCAGTATAGGTCTAAATTAGACTCTTTGGCCAATGACCTATCAGAATGACAGGGCTGGGTAGAAATAATGACTAATAAGAAATGCTACACTACCGACTCACACTGGATACTCATGCACACAGTCACTTGGGACACAGAGATTTCAGTCAGTATTTACCTAAGTATTACCTTGGATTTCACAGCAGTTTTGTTTTTAACTACTGACCTGTACATTCACCCCTCTTATTTTTCTTTCTTTCTTCCTTTCTTTTTCTCTTTTTAACTTTATTTAACTTTATTTTATGTGCATTGGTGTGAAGATGTCCGATCCCCTGGAACTGGAGTTACAGACAGTTGTGAGCTGCCATGTGGCTGCTGGGAATTGAACATGGGTCCCCTTGAAGAGCAGTCAGTGCTCTTAACTGCTGAGCCATCTTCCCAGTCCCAGCCATCTCCCCAGCGACCCTTTCTTTTTTTTTAAGACTCATTTTATTTGTAAGTATGTGTAACAGTGTCTCTGTGTGTGTGTATTTGTGTGTGCGCACATGAGTGCGGATGCCCTTGGAGGCCAGAAGAGGCCATCAGCTACTCTGTAGCTGGAGTATTAGGTGGCTGTGAACTGTTGGCTACAGATGCTGGAAGCTAAACTCAGGTCCTCTGCAATGCTGCAGGCAATGACTCCTAAGTCATTTCTCCAGTTCCTCTATTAATGTTTTAATTAAAAACAATTCTTAGGGGACAGGAGAGATAACTCAGTGGTTAATAGTATTGGCTCCTCTACCAGAGGGTTCAGTTCCCAGCACCCACATGGTGGCTCACAACCACCTGTTTATTATTTTTCTATTGCTGTGATAAAGCACCATGACCAAGGGAAATTATCAAACAAGTGTTCAGTGGGCTGATGGTCCCAGAGTTCATGACAGCTGAGCTCACAGCTCCAAACCAAGTGTTTAGCAGGCTGATGGTTTTAGAGTTCATGACAGCTGAGCTCACAGCTCCAAACCAAGTGTTTAGCGGGCTGATGGCTTTAGAGGGTCAGAGTTCATGACAGCTGAGTGAGAGCATGGCGGCAGGGACGGCTGAGCTCACAGCTCCAAACCAAAAGCAGGGGGCAGGGAGGCACAATGGACTCAAAGCCTGCCCCCAGGAATATGCTCCTCCCAAGCCCACACCTCCTAATTTTTCTCAAATAGTTCCACCAATGGAGAACCAACTATTCAAACAAGAGCTTATGGGGGTTATTCACTTTCAAACAACTCTATTTCCAGATCTGACACCCTCTTGCCTCTGTGGGCACCAGGTATACATGCAGACAAAATACCACACATAAAAATAAATCTTTAAAAAAAATTCTTGGGCTAGGGAGATGGCCCAGCCAGTCAGCAAAGTGCCTGCTGTGCAAGCCTAAGGCTCGAGTTCAAGCCTTAGCACTCACATAAAGCAGTCCAGTGTGGCACATGCGCCTGGACTGCTAGCATTAGAGGAGGGGCAGGAAAAGGCAGTTGCTGGTGCTTACTGGCCAGCCCATACAGCCACATGGTGAGCTCAGGTTCAGTGAAAGATTGTGTCTCAAAAAACAAGGTTTACCAGGTGGAGTTGGTGCACGCCTTTAATCCCAGCCCTCAGGAGACAGAGGTGGGCTGATCTCTGTGATTTTGAGGCCACCCTGGTCTACAGGATAGCTAGAACTGTATGTAACACAGAGAAATCCTGCCTCGAACCCACCTCCCCAACAAAGAAAAACCAACAAGGTTTACAGCCACAGAGGAGGACACCCAATGTTGACCTCTAGTCTCCACATACACACTCATGCACATACGCACACACACATACACGTGCACGCACACACACGCACACATATATGAATTCTTTCTGCAGTGTTGAGGACTAAATCCAAGGCTTTATACATGACATACAAACATTATAACCCTGACCTATACCCTTGTCTCCATTAATTTTTACCAGCACAAATTTAATCATTGCTATAAGCCATTGAGATAATGTTCTTTCATCTAGCCTATCAATACACCTTTGTATATCATTTAATCTGCCCGTTTGATTGGCATCAATGAAATCAGTGATGTAGTGATGAACAGAACATAGCCCCATGGCTCATCACTTGACTCTGGCTCTGTAGTCTTATGTCCATTCATAGATAAACAACTAACCAGGTCATTCACTATTTATTAGAGTAACCATATTGTTTCCCACACCATATTTTACTCAGGTAGCTGTCACATTGCTGAAACTCAGACACACTGGCCTTATCTAACTCTATCCTGCCCCTCCAGCCTATGAGTCCTATTCAGATAAGTAGCTTAAGGCACAGGTGCACTGGAAGATGTCTCAAAGAAGAGGAATGGGTCTGGACCATTTCACAGCCCCCAAAATGAACAGCCTTTCCTCAGCAGCTGAACCAGATGGCACTAGAAGCAGCCCTGCCCCAACTGACACTCTCCAAAAGAAAGAGCACTGAACATACAACTCCAGAATAGAATATAGAACTGAAGTGGGGTGGGGAGGGGCTGATACTGTCATGTTAGGCAAATGAGTTGGCACAGTTTTCCATTGAGCAGTGTCTTGGGTTGCCTGAGGTCGAGGCATGCATCTGCCAAACTAGAAATGGGAGTATGCTGCAACGGAATATCATTACTATGAAACAGGATTATCATGAACAGCGACTCCAAATGGGATTAGAAATGATTCTTTGTTACTCAGAGATAATCGGCCACATCAGCAGTAGTGGAGAACCATCAAGCCCTGAATACTTTTCTGGGGGCATGGCACTGGCATTCCAGGCACTTGGCTAGTACCCTTGCCCACCCTTCCTTGCTGTGAAATACTGGGCACTGCCCTAATTGGACAGAGGACCACCTGAGATGAGAGCCAACTATGTATAAGGGACTTTACTCAAGGGTCCCCTGTATAGGCCCAGCTTTAGAGGGAAAGGGGTGAAAAGAGAAACCCAGAGCCCTACTGGTTCTTAGTCACCTAAGAGTTATAGACGAGGCAGGTACTATTGCCACCACATCTAAGGTAGGTTTACCTGAAGGCCCTTAAACCCAGCACAGCTTACTTTACAGCAGGACATTGTTCTAAACACTTTATGTCTATTTCTACATTTAACCTCACAGGCTGAGGTAGACCTGCTTATTATCCTATTTTACAGCCAGGAAAATAATCACAGAGAAGTCAAATAACTTGCCAAGCGCCTAGTGAGTAAGAGGCAGAGTTTGAGTTCAAACGCAGATACCTGACTCCAGAGCCCACAACTGTTTACATACTAGCCAGGGATGTCCAACCTTGTGACACTGAGATATGAGTTGTCATCTTCAAATGTCTTGGGCTGCATTCATAGATATCCTGAGAGGAAGACTGGATACACCTGTGCTGAACAAGAGGTCACAGCCACAGACAAAGGTGGCCAATGCTTCCAAGTAAGGTCTCTGTGTTGAATAATTTATGTTAACTTGACACACACAGATTTTAGTGAACTTGACTAACTTTATCTGACAGAAGAGACCCTCAAAATGCCTCTATAAGATATGGTTGTAGGGCATTTTCTTAATTAGTGATTGATGGGGGAGGGCCCAGCACATTGTGGGTGGTGCCATCCCTGGACTGATGGTCCTGGGTTCTATAAGAAAGCAGGCAGAACAAGGCAGAGGACTCAAGCCAGTAAGCAGCATCCCCCATGGCCTCTGTTCCTGCTCTGTTTGAGATCCTGCCCTCACTTCCTTCAATGGTGGACTAAGACGTGAAAGTGTAAGCCAGATAAACCCTTTCCTCCCCAAGCTGCTTTAGGCATGGTGCTCCATCTCAGCACTAGAAACCTATCTGAGTCTTCCCTTAGCACTCTCCGGTCCTAGATCCTGCCAAAGTATAGGGGCAGGGACGCCTTGCCTGCTCTCTCTCGGATCTAAGCAGCAGCAAAGGAGGCTGCCAGGGAGACTGACAGAGTCCAGCAAGGGCAGCACCAGCTTGCTGGCACCAAGACCACCTGTGGAGCCTCTGAGTGCATAAGGGAGAGGCCTAAAGAGCCTACCCTATGGAACAGCGCCCTGGCGGGACTGCTGGTTTCTTAGAGGCAGGACTTAATGGTCCCCTCACTTCCCTGAGTGAGGCGGAGGAAAAATAAGCAAATGCTAAAAATAAATAACTGCTCTGAAAAAGAATTAAATGGTCGCCAGCCAAGGATGGCAGCATCTGAAAATTAACAAAGCCCAGGTACCACATCCAGGAAGGCCTTGGCAAATGCGTGTTATCTACTCATTAGCTCAGTTCCTCAGGGACGCCAGCCAAGCAGGGCAGGCAGTGCCGGGAACCAGTCCTTCCGATGCTGATGAAGTGCACTTGGGGATGGGGGTGGGCAAAGTCAGTAGGAGGAGGGAGACTCTCACGCGGAATTTCAAACAGTGTTGCTGGGTCTCCACTCTCCCTAGGATTCTCACCTTCTCTGAGGCAGGAGCTTGCTGATACAGGAAGGCCCAAAAAGACTCACATCTGGATGTTTACACCAGAGGTCTCTTTCAGAATCCTAGTAACAGCCTCATTATTTAGGGGTCTCACTGGCCTGAATGAAGCCTAGAGGTAAGGAGCCCAAGAATGGAGGGGGAAAGGCAACACCCCCACCCAATTGTTCAGATTTTCTTCTCATTGGAATGAAGAGTCATATACCTGTGAGCATATGTAAACCTAATGCATGCTGGGACAAAGGTGACTCTCATGATTCATCAGCAGCAATACTTCATGATGTCACTGATCTCCATTCTCTACTAACCATCAGAGTGTAGTATTCTATTGCTGGATACCAGCAACAGAAAGAATCGAAACACTCCAGGTAGCCAACTACAATACCACAAACATGAATTCTCAGTACACCACTGGTCACAGCTAATAATGAATATTAGAGAGAGGTGACAGTTTTTATTTATCTATCTCACTATTTAACTAGTTGTTTTGTTTTTTTGAGACAGGACCTCAATATATAGTCCCAGATAGCCTTGCGCTTACTGCATGATCTTGCCTCTGCCTCCTGAGTGCTAGGATTATAGGTGTGCCTATGCTATATTTTGCTTTTTAAAGGCTAGGTTTCACTCTAGCCTAGGCTGGTCTAAAATTCATTCATTATGTAGCCCAGACTGGATTCCAACTTGTGGGAATCCTCCTGCCTCAGCCGTTCAAATGCTGGGATTGCAGATGTGAACCACCACATCCAGCTCTGTCTGGGATGACAGCTTTTAATGAAGTATCATTTATTTTATGCTTTTGAAGTATCATTCTAAATATACCTTTTAAAAGATTTTATATATACATGTGTATATATATACACACACACACACATATATATATATAATTTTGAGACAGGGTCAACGCAGATATAATCAGATTGGTCTTAATCTCACTTTGTAGCCTAGGACAACTATTCAAAATGTATGACAATGCATTTTAATAATGACGTAGGTAACCACATATAATCACCACAATCATTAAGATACAGAATATAAACCAGGTGGTGGTGGTGCTTGCCTTTAATCTCAGCATTTGGGAAACAGAGGCAGAGGCAGGCGAATCTCTGAGTTTGAAGCTAGTTTGGTCTACAGAGTAAATTCCAGGACAGCAAAGGGCTACACACAGAAACCTTGTCTCAAAAAACCAACCAACCAACAAAAAAGATATAGAAATATTGAATATTTCTACCATCCTAAAAAGTTCTTTCGCTGGGCAGTGGTGGTGCACACCTTTAATTCCAGTACTTGGGAAGTAGAGGCAGGTGGATCTCTGAGTTAGAGGCCAGCCTGGTCTACAGAGTGAGTTCCAGGACAGGCTCCAAAGCTACACAGAAAAACCCTGTCTTGAAAAACCTTTAAAAACCTACAAAACAAACAAACAAAACAAAAACCCTTTGCACTTTCAAACCCAACTACTCATCTGATTTCTGTCTCTAGAACACTAACTACCTTTTCCAGAAATGGAATTTTACAACAGGTGGGTTTTGAAGAAATCTTTTTTGTTGCATACACTGAGCAGCTCCTGTTCTCCCTCTGTGTGCAGGTGGACAAACTTGTGGCTGTGCACGCAGAAACTGGGTGTCACCCTTTGTCGCTCTCTGCTTTATCCCCTCATTGAGTCTCTCCTGTACTTGAAAGTGGCATTTCAGTGAGGCTGAGTGAGCTCCAGGAATCTGCCTGACTCCAGCTCTTCAATACTGAGGTTATTTGGATACGCACACATGTCCAGTTTTTTTTTTTATGTGGGTACTTGGAATTAGCACTCAGGTCCTCATTTGCATAAACAAAGGCTCTTACTGACAGAACTGTCTCCCTAACCACCTTGTTGTCTTCAAAAATAAAAAAGGACTTAGGTTTATTGCCAGGGGCATGGTGGTGCACACCTTTAAAGGAAGCAGGAAAAACATCTTGTTTGAAGCCAACTGGGGCTATATAATGAGACCCTAAACAAAAAATAAAGATTTATTTTGAGCTATGTGATGAGGGAGATGGGTATGTGCAGTTGCATGTGGAGTCCAGAAGAGGGTTGGAGTTGGTGTCACAGTGTCTGTGAGCTGCCTGATGGGGATGATGGGGACTGAATGAACTCAGGTCCTCTGTACAAGCAAGATGAGCTCTTAAACACTAAACCATCTCTCCAGCTTTCCTTGCCCCGGCACCTAAATTATGGAGTATTATTTGATTAAATGAATGTACCACAATTTGTCGATTTGCTACTTGACGGACACTTGAGTGACCCAGTCTTTGGTTGTTTTACAAATTAAGCAGCTACAGATATCTGCATCCGAATCATATTTCTCTAGAACAAATACCTTATTTCTCTAGGAGCTGTTATTTCTGTGCTATGTGGCACGTTTGCTTTCTTTTTGTAAGAAATCTGCTCAAGTGTTTTCCGATGTGGCTGTATCATTTTATGTCCTAGAAGCAATGAATGCATGGTAATTCTTTTTGCACCCTTGCCAGGACTTAGTTCTGTTAGCATATCATTATAATTTTAATTTCCATTTCCCTAATGACCAACGCTGTCTTTTCACGTGCACATTTTCCATCTATCCCTTATTTAAGTTCAACATCTCAAGTCTTTTGTCCACTTTTTAAAAGTTTAGTTGCTCGTCTTAATTGATTTGTAAAAGTTCTTTATATATTCTAATACTGCTCCATATCATCTGATGCTTTCACAGCTTGCTTGTTTTTTCAGAATTAGAAACTAAAACGATCTAATCCATGCCATTTTTCTTTAACATACTGCTTCTCTCTGCACATGTACTCTGATGAAGGGAACAAAAAAAGACTTAAACTTTCAATTTGCAAATATCATTGGCCTATTGGATCTTAAGATCAAGCTACACTTGGTGTCTGCTAATAGAAGACTATTTTTATCTCCACTGGATGCTCCCAACCACCCTAGACCTTTAAGGAAAGCTACATCTGGAGAAATGACTGTCTTAAAAACAGCCCTCCCATCCCCGCTCCCTACTCCTGGCTCTGTACTTTCCAAAGCCCTGTTCTGGTTCGCCAGGCTTCTGGAATGGTCAACATTCGTTACACTCCATCAGTGGCCATTGTCCACTGGGATAGGTGGGAGGCTCCCAATCCACCCTCCAGTGAAAGAGCAAATAGTGGAGCCTGTGCCTGCTTGGACATCAAAGTTGAGCAAACAGGCCTGGCAGACCCTGCTTCCCCGCCTACATATCCTGCAACTGCCATCTGAAGGAGCTTCTCCAAGCAGGTCATGACTTTCAGCTTGTCATCCCACACATCAAAGTTCCCACCACACACGAACTGGGTGCACAGGTTCAAATCAAGTTGCTCAATAGTGGATACTCGGACATTGTGCCTAGCTTTAATCCTGTGTTTTCCCAAGTAATTAAGCCTTCTTGCTTATGAACTTGTGACTAAGTAAAGCATCACTGAGAGGTTGTAACATCAAAGTGCTGTCCACCGTCTGTCTGTGTTTGGTAAAATTGGATTTCTTTTCCTTCTTAAAGAAAGCCTAATTGAATTTCACTGAAAGCTCCATATATTTGCACTAGCTGGTGAAGGCTATTCTAAGTCGAAGTGATCATCCCAGGACCATGTGGCTTGGCCTTTAGTTTTGCTGGGTCAGAGGGCAACACAGAATGGGGCCCGTGGACTCAGGCTAAACAAGTGCCTTGTGGCAGGAGGCTCATCAAGGGCTCAGAAACTGGTGACTGTACCTGTTAACACTCTGCCCACGCTGTTGCTAGTGTTGATCAAGGGATGGTCCTAGAGGAATGTCATTGAGGACCATGGCCATTATGTTACTCAAGTCCTCGATCATCAGCAGTCAAACTTTGTGTGTGTGCGTGTATGTGCTATGTATACATGGACACATGTGTGTGGAAGCTAGAGGCTGATGTTGTGTGTGTGCGTGTATGTGCTATGTATACATGGATACATGTGTGTGGAAGCTAGAGGCTGATGTTGTGTGTGTGCGTGTATGTGCTATGTATACATGGACACATGTGTGTGGAAGCTAGAGGCTGATGTTGAATGTCTTCTTCAATGCTCTGCCTTATTTTTGAAAGAGGATCTCACTGACCCTGGAGCTCACTAAGGTAGGCCAGCAAGCCCCAAGGACCTGCCCACTTTTACCTTACCAAGGCTGGGATTCCAGGCAGCTGGGTACACTGTCCTGCCCAGCTTTTTATGTAGGCCTTCTTACTTATGCAACCAGACTTTACTGACCAAACCATTTTCCCACTTTCAAGTCATGTTTTGTAGGACAAAGTTTGTGATTGCTTACGCTCGTATCTTCATGTGGCTCAGCACATCAGCACCTGACACATGATGGTTTGAAGCTGGCGGGATGGATGAAACGATAGGAAAAAAACTTCAAAGTTCTTTAAACTCCAAAGTGTCTCTCTCCAGAACCAAAACTCGGGATTGCTATCTGGCTTCATTAGTTACCTAACTTACAGCCATACAGCAAACTCCCACTGACGTTAAGTAGGACTCAAGAACTAATCTTCAGATGAAGGAATTCCAGAGACTGCCATGTTCTCCTCAATATTATTTTTACACAAACAACTTACTTTTAGAAAAGAAAACCTCTGGTTCAATATCCTGACACAATTATCTTTCCTTTTAAAAATATTATTTTGATCTTGATCCAGTTTTTAAGCCTTTGATATATATTTGTATTTAATTAAGTCACTTCAAAACCTTTTTATAAATAAAATAAAGGAATAAATCTTAAATTAAGCTTCTGTGCATACTTATAAAATTTACAGTGATGACATTGCATTTACTATTCAAAACTAAATAAAATAAATGCATTCAGAAATCCCAACTGGTGAGCAGTTAAGCTCTTTAAAGATTTGAGGAGATTATGTTCTAGATCCCTATGGACTTAACATGTTAAGCTGATGCCTGAGGGTGAACTGGGCTCTCTTTGGGTCCACAGGCTGCAAACATCTAAAGGAAGCAGAAGTCCTTGAATGAAGGGGCAGTGCCTCTCTGCTTTCCCTTCATACTTTCGTAAGAAGAATTGTATATGACAGAGATCTGTTTATCACTGATGTTATTTCAAGTACCTAGCAAAAAGTAGGGACCCCAAACGTTTGTGATATTAATAAATAAACCTAACCAGACAAATGCTATTTTCAATAAAAAGTTGTCCCACTTGGATAATGGAAGGAAGAGGAGGGCACGGAATGGATGTTTAAGAACCCAGTGATTGTGCTGAATGGCTCAGGGGGTAAACAGTGCTTGCTGTGCGGGCATGAGGCCTGAGTGGGGATCTGGGCACCCCTGTAAAAGCTGGGTACCGGACCATGTCTATAACTCCAGTGCTGGAGGAAATGGAGGTGGGTGAGTCCAGGGGCTTGTTAGCCAGTCAGGCATTCAAATCAGCAAGTTCAGTAAGAGACTGAATGAAATTGAATGAAGTTTATGCCCTGGTAATGCTGAAGCATGCATGGACAGCCCATTCCTGGTGGTTCTGTTGAACTTGTCTATATTGGGTTTCATGGTCTAAATTGATGAGGACAAGTAACCAGGTCTCTTTCTCAAGAGGACATCAGTGAGAGGCTACATCTCAAAAAATACAATGGAGAGTGATATAGAAAGATACCCAGCACCAACTTTTTTGTTTTTTGTTTTCTGAGACACAGTTTCTCTGTGAAGCCCTGGCTGTCCTGAAACTCACTATGTAGACGGTTTCTCTGTGAAGCCCTGGCTGTCCTGAAACTCACTATGTAGACCAGGCTGGCCTCAAACTCAGAAATCCACCTGTCTTCTGCCTCCCAAGTGCTGGGATTAAAAGCATGTGTCATCACCGCCCGGCTCAACATTGACTTCTAGTGTCTGTAAGTATACGCATATGCACATGCTTGCATAGAACTGTCTCACCCACCCATATTTAAAAAACAAAATGCCAGTGATTAGGCTGGGCATGGTGGCACATGACTAAATCCCAACACTCAGGAGGTTGAGGTAGGAGGAGCAGGAGTTCAGTCAGTCTGGGCTACATGAGACTGTATCTCAACCCATACCTCCATCCCAAAAGAAGACTATAGGTTCAATTTCAAGCATTAGTTTCAATTTCAAACAAAACAGAAAGGGATAGGTCAGGGCTAAGCCCAATGTAGAATACACACACACACTTGCAAAGATAAAACAAACAAAAAACCCAAGCCAACTAGTAATAATCTCAGAAGCCAAGTAGGTAAAAGCCAACATTCATTTTGCTCAGCAGGCATCACTGAATTGTTACTGCCCTGGAGAAGGCTAGAGTAATCAGTTAAACCAACCCCATCAAACTCAGAGAGCAGTGTCCCCAAAAGCACATTCTCCAGCTATCTAGTCACTAATTGAGAGTGTTCTTGAGAAGAGTGCTCAACTCTGAAAATACCACACGCAGAAGAAACACCGTCTGCTTCCCCACCACTGGTTCTTCCCCACATATGGAAAAACCTGCAAACTCGGCAAGACAAAGGGTAGGTGGGTATAGGTAGAATCAGTGGTGGAAATAATGTATGTGATAGTGTGTGCTTGTGCATAAAGAGATGACATGTGTCCTTGGTCACCAGAGAGTAACAACTCCCCATTCATAACCTGAGGCAGACACATTTTTTTTTATTTATAAGAAACAGTGGCATAAGAACAGACAGGAGGCTGGAGAGATGGCTCAGCGGTTAAGAGCACTGACTGCTCTTCCAGAGGT
>LOJH01007783.1:0-10153 GCA_001685095.1 Ellobius talpinus
GGTATATTCCTAGGAGTGGTATTGCTGGATCCTGGGGTAGGTTGATCCCGAATAGGAAGGCTGGAGACCCAAAAATGTAAGCCTGTTCCTCCTTGTCTGAATGTCAGAGAGTTTGAGTTGATTTTATTTGCTCTAAGTTGTTGACAACAAGTGTGGCTACACACCCTGACCTAGGATGTGATTGCTTGGTGTTTTGGACATTAAGATGGCCTTATAAAGGTAGATCCGCTCCACTCTGACCAAAGGCCACACAATACAAACAAAATTTGGCTCCTTCTTTTGAAATAGGAGGTTTGACCTAGGCAGTGGCTGCCTGCAGGATACTTATTTACTTGGTCTAGGGTGTTTTCACTGCCCCAGGCATCAGATACTTTTCTCAAAATTAATGACTTGATATCTTAAGTATTGGACCAAATGACTGTTCTGGTTGTACTTTGTATCCTGTTAAAATATTCTTTTGCCTTCTTCCCCACTTTTGTATTGGGGTATTAAAGTGTATGAAAAACAAACGTCTGAGTGAATTCAGCATTAGCTGAGTTGCCCTCCTGTTACTATCCTATGTCTCTGTGTTTCTTTCATATCTCTGTTCCTCCTACTTAACACTTCTAATCCTTCCGTTCCTACCCTGAAATGTATGAACCCTCTGTGGCTAGGATTGCGGCAGAAGCCACCCCAAAAAGGTGGCCTCCAACAGGAAGGTCATTGAATTTAAAGGTGGGAGACCAGGGCTTGCCTTCCGTTCTATTGTACATATATGGAAACTAACTTTTCTCAGTCACTGACATTTATGAGATGCAAATGAAGAGTAGTGAGGATACATGGGGAATGATGTGGGAGCTTCCTGGGGAAGCACTGGAGCCCAGCAACAGTTGTAAAAGAGTTTGGTACCTTGAGAGCTGCCTATGAAAGTGTTTTGTATACCATACAGTCTTTTACAAGTATATTATCTTATTGTTATTTCCACATACTGGGCATTCTGGTGAATGCAGAAGAAATATTGCATGAGATACTGTTCTTACTATCAGTAAAATTATAATCTCATCATATCAAGGAAGCATATTGAGTAGCAGTGATGGGCAAGGGCCTTTGCATAGAAAGGAATGAGTTGACAATGGTATGAGGGTTTAGGGAAGACTACAAAGGATTTGGTGTTTGAACTATCTCACGAAGAAAAGGAGAAGACAGGGCATCAAGGGTAAGTAGAAACAATAGGCATAAGCATAGAAAAGATCAATGGTTAGCTACTGAATCAAAGCAGGGATACAACAAAAATATTTAAAGGAGTAAAAATAATCATGGCTAGTAGGTACTTCAAAGCTTAGAGTTTTATTGTACAAGCAATAGGAATCTATGGGTGACTTCTTGAGCAAGGATAACTTGTCTGAGTGGTGTTTTAAGAACCTGCCTTTGTGAGAAAGGAGTTTGGCATATTACAAACAATGCATACAGGAAGAACTGGGTGTTCTGTCTCTTCCAAGAACTTGTGGGGTCTTTGTGCTGATTCCTTCAAAGTAATATCTAGAAAGGGGTTGGGATAATGTCAGACTCTACATGTGGAAGATTTCTGGAACCCCTCTTGCTCCCATTCCTGCATGGGTCTGTCAGTCCTCTTCTGTGCTAAATTCCACTAGACCCTAGAATGACTTAGATTTTTAGCCAAGTGATAAACTAACTTAACAATTACACTCTAGATATGCTGACAACAAAAAATGTCAACTTTGTTCAAGGTCAAGGAAAGGTGAGAGAATCTTGAAGCCTTGTAAGAGAAAGAAAGGAAATGAGACCTATTGTGTCCATTTCTGACAGAGTAGGGATTCCCTCTTGTTCTATGTCTTTTCTATGCTTTGTATATTTTCTTCAACTGCTTGAGCAATCACTATTTTATCACTTTTAGTGGAAGATTTTTCAATAAGTTAATTCTTTCCCGTATCATCGCAGACAGTTTTCTAGTTTTCAATAGAATATTCACATACAGATGACTGGGTAATATTCCTAGAATTCATTTATATAAAAAAGCATTGTTAGAGTGAATATGAAAGTAATATTTTCATATTTGGTGCTGTGATCTTAAAAGCTGTAGCCAACAAGAATACATCATCTACATTTGAACTTTCTTCTTTCATAAGCACAGTAGTCTCTAACCTTAGATTTAAAAAAAAATGAATGTGTTTCCAACTATTGAAGTGACAAATGAATGTAAGCATAACAGGGAAAGAACAGAATTATTCAGTGAAATCTTATTTTTATTTAAATGAAAAAAGTCTAGTGAGATGAAATGCTTCATTTTGTCTATAATTAAAGTAGAGTTTTAGTTGGAGAATATTGTTCTATGATTTGTGTAACTCCTCACCTCTCCCTTGGAATCATCAGATCATAGGCTTTGATTTAAAAAAATGACACCTTCACAAAGACAGGGGACTTTTAAAATAAGAAAAGAAAATCTTGAAATGCATTCAAACTCATATAGACTTGTCTTGGTTCTATACTACTATATTTTTAAAGACTGATCATTCTTTGAGTCCTGTCAATGCATGAATTTATGAATCTCAATATCTTAGTTTCTTCCATGAAAAGTAAAGTTGAAGGTACCAATTCTCCTTTCAAAGATGTTGTTAAGAAAAAGTTGTTTAATGATCATGAATATCAATTAATTTTAAGTGTTTTCCACATTTTTAACAATAAAGATTAATCCAATTAGATTTTTCTCTTATGATTTTTTTCAAGTGGAAGTCAATCATAAACACAAGAATTAAACGTAGAAGAGGGGAAGTTGTTACTATGAGTTTCAGATTGATTTTATGATGCTTGGAAAGGTCGTTGAACTTTCTCCTGATTCTGTACAACTGGACTACTAATGACAATGCATTTAGTCGCATTTTAGTGTTTTTGCCTTCACATATACCAAATACCTTCTTTGGGCTCCAAACATTTCTTTATCAATGAGATGTGAAAAAGTAAAAAAAAACTCAATAGTTTTATTTTGTCATTTGTGCAGTGATTTAGCATCCTAGATACACAGTATCCCACATTCATATCCATCTTGGACCATCAAAGAACCATCACTGTTGCAACCTCTCAAACTGTGTATATAGTTGGATTTGGTGTTGCTACTGGAACTTATTCCATTTGTCATTGATACTACAATAGACAATCTGTCCACTGTGGCAAGCATCCAAATCGTCGTACTTTCATAATTCTTTTATGGTCATCAAAGTCTTTGGATCTTTCATCAGGCAGAAGTATATGGTGGTGGCAACTATGGAGTGAGTACTCTAGATCTATTGAAGGGAAAGAGTTCAGCATGTAGAGATTTCCACCATGAGCTGCAACCCACTAGCCCTTGCATTTGTTGTGTGGAGCAGAGGAAGACCCATAGGTCAAATGCTTTAAAAGACGTAACTATGATGAAGAGGTAACATTGATTGAGAGTCTCGTTTCCATGGCAGTCAACTGACTTCACTGTTTAGGTTCGATGTGTGAGATTTAGTGAAGCAAAGGCAACCTCACTTATTTAACCAACATTGGCATTGCCTTCCCTCTCTTGCTCTTCCTACCATTCCAGAGGACAGCTTTGGTTTGGGCAATTCTACAGAACTCTGAGGAAAATCTAAGATCCAGAATGGGGAGAATTAAAAAACCCCTCATATTATAACTTCTGAAAGTGGAAATTTTGGGAAGAATATCTTTGAATTCCACAGAGTAATAACAGACTATTCATTTTGTCCAATTGAAAATCCAGCCTAGACACCCATTTTGGAAGCTTTCTCTGAGTTCTATAATTCCTTTGCCTGATTTTTTTAAACAGGGAGAAGACAATGTGCCTTATGCAATATCTGAACCATGCAGGAAAAGCATAAATAGAATTTAGAATGTTTCTCTTTTGATTGTATCTCCTGGAGATACTTGGAAAGTATCAGGTGTCTGGAAAGGAACTGGAATTTCTTGAGGAACACAGACAGAGTGAGAAGGAAAGTCCCACAGTATAAATGCTGAGGGTTTTAGAATAGATCAGGAGGACCATAATTTTGCTGTGCTAAAAATTAATGTATTTTTATGTTAAGTACTGGATTAATACAGAGAAGAAAAATCATTAAGCACCATGAGGTTTTTGGGCTGAAAATGAGCTCAAAACACACCCAAGGAAATTATGTCTTTCATGGCGATATCTATTAGACAGTTTTAAATATTGAATATAATTTAGATTTTTGAGATTTTGTGCAGAGTGAGGCCCATGAAAATTTTTGGAAAAATCTTCATTGTAGCCTATACTAGTAAATTTCTGCTGGCTTGCTTGACATCTCTCTCATACAAATGAGGCAGTGTGGGTGGCTAGCACACTAGGGCTGGCTTTTGCTTGCCTGAGAATGGTGTGGGAGAGCAGGTTGTCTAGGCTTCTGAAACTGGTCGTAAGGACTTGAACCTTAACAACACAGATGGCTACTGTGCTCATCAACTGCTCTCAGCTACTCATCTATAGCTTCTTCCTAGGAGTTTTCTGAGACCCCCTTTTTTTTCTTTTACTTGATCCATGCTTAATTCTTCAATTTTTGCATCATGGAGGAAGTAAAATAGGATGAAGGCTATGCTTTATTAATTGGGGTCTTTTTATTTTAGAAATTGGATGTCTTTTAATGTAAACTAGACCTAGGAGATAAGCAAAGCAAAAAGTGAACTAAGGGACAGAGCCACTAAAATATGATTAGCATGCAACCTTCCTTCCCATTCATCCAAATGAGATCTGTCTTTTAAGAGAATCTTATTTAGCAATTTCTGAGCAGTTTTGCTTTCAGAATTCTTTTCATATTATCCATTATTCATTTTATTCATTATCCTATGATTAGTTTGAGCCATATCCTCTATTTCTTGTGGATGTGAGTTAAAGTAGTTATTGTTTCAATTTAAACGTATCGGACTGGGGCATCTTATACTTGTCCTCTCTTCCTGCACACTACAGTCATGTGCTAAGTCCCCTTGGATGCTGAGTATTGCTGAAGCATAGAGTGTTCTCAAAGACAAGGATTTATGTATCCTAATGTATCTCACTAAGTACCAGTGGCCTTCAATGTGTGTTAAATATCATAGGACCCCGAATGTCGAAGGAAGCACTTTTCAGATTCTAACACAACCTTTTTGTTTTATTTGTTCCTCAGTTACATTTTGTCTTTTGCTTGAAATAGCAAGTGCAATTTTGGATTAGACATGTTTCTTCTTCTATCTACAGGCAACTGTTTTGAATTAAGGAAAACAAAATTAGATAAATTCTAAGAAGGGAATGAACAATTCTAAGAGGCTCAACATTCTTTTGTTATGAGATTAAAGCATTAATCATCCTATTATCTGTTATTTTGAGCTTTGCTGAAGGGGCTGGAGGTCAATAGGTATTAGTTTCAATTAAAGAACTTTCTCCAGTATCTCCTACTGTTTTGGATGGAAGGAAGATGGATGATGATAACATGGTCCTGGTACTCTAATTGCAGCTTCTTTCCACTTTTTTTCTAAGAAATTGTAGAAAAGGTCACTTCGAATTTTAAAAAATTGAGAACATCATTGTCAGAGAGTATCACTAATGCACATAATTACTATTTTAAATTATCAAGAAGGTCCAAAGGCTGGCATTTTATTTTAATTCTTGCTTCTTAATTACATTAGTGACATTTGCTAATAACTGAAGGCAGCTACCTACCATGGTCATGAGTTTTTAAGTTACAAAGTCTAACATTTTTGACATAGAGTGATAGCAAATATGCATATATAATTTTTCCATAAAGAGATTAAGAATTAATAAAGATGTCAATTAAAAATGGTTGAAAACCTGAACTGGTCCCAGTAACTCTGTTAGTAAAGAAAAATATGCAGGGGACACTAGCAATTTTTTCTTGACATTCTTCTCAATAGTCTGCTCTGCAGAAATGCTTTGGTTTAGATTTAAGTTAGGACAGTCCCAGCAGATTGAGTTTGGCAGGTAAACTAATTTTTCTAAGTGGTGGACATGGGCAGGTTAATTGTTGCAGTTGCAAGATAATCTGATTTGGAAGTGTGTTTTTTTTTTTTACCTGGTGCATTGATTAAAAAACAAAAATTTCCCTGTTCTTCCTGCCTTTAGAGAAGTACCTTTCATCATTAAGAAAATACTGGATAATTATTCAGCTTTTGGTACTTTTCACTTATTCCTCAAATGTCCTGCCCAGGCAGTGAGATGAAAGCTTGCTGTCTTATTTCCAGATGTTCAGCCTGTTTGAGCATACTATTAAAATACTTAGTGGGCAAGTTTACTCATTTATTTGGAAAAGGAAGAAAGATGACACATTTGAAAGCTTTTGTTTATTCCAGAGTGTGGCTTTGCTTAAAAAAATTGACCTTAAGCCTACCATAGAGACATCTGTTTCATTATGCACAGTGAGATTCTATTAGTATACATGTAAATGTTGTTTTATTTTTCTGAATACAAAAGTAATGAATACTTGTAATGGAAAATACGAGTGGGAAGTACAAGAATAAGTGATAAAAATGTCATGGTATGAAGAAAGCCATTGGTACTTTACTTTTTTATTTAGTGAGTTTTTCTGTGCAGGCTCTTCTCTGTGTGTTTGGACATCTTTTTTAGCTCAGCCTAATAACTCAAGAGTGACTCTTTGAAGACTCCAATTATTAACATGTATGTGAGTTCCCTTGAACAAGGCTTCTGTAGTCTACTTGGTTGTTGAACACTTTAAACATTTTAATCCCCCCCATTGTTTTCACAGAGCTCTGCTCATAGAATTTTGGAAAGTGTGATGATTTGTGTGAGAATGGCCTCCCTAGGAATTGGAATACTTGGTCTCCAGTTGTTAGGATCCTTTCTGAACAATTAGGAGGTGCCGACTTATTGGAGGGGCATGTCATGGCGTGGGCTTTGAGGTTTCAAAAGACTTGCATCGTTTCCAGTGTCTCTCCTTGTAAATCAAGATGTAAGCTTCAGCCATTCCTGCTGCCACACCTTTGTTCTACCACCATGACTGCTAACTCTTTTAAGCCTTTGAAATTGAAACCCAACTAAACACTTTCTTTTATAAGTACCCTTGTTCATGGTGTTTTTTCTCACAGCAATAGAAACATAATTAAGGCAGAAAGTATTTTAATATTTTAGATTATTTTCAACTTAAAAAGCCTTTTTACCGTTTTTGATTACTTTTCACTGAGATAGCATCTTTAGTCTAGTTGTATGACATTATACAGGAAAATGGCAGTTTTGGTGAACATAGTAAGGTATAAAAGATGACATGTCATAGGTAACATCATAAAACAGACAAACTTAGAGGAGATTACTAAAAGACATTGTGTTAGTCTTAATCTTTTTAGACCAACAAGAGGATAAAACTCATCCTTTGACTATCTGGGGGCTTTTAGAGGCACATTCTTCATCTGCTGTGGATCTCTTACCCTGCCTCCCGGGATGTGAGTCACCCGTGCCTGTTCTTTCCCTCACTTTAGATAATTTAATAAATTTGGAAGTCATGGTGAGCCTGTTTGTGAGTCACATCTGAGAATCTCATCTCGGGGTGGGAGGCTGTCAAGATGCTGTGGTGAGGGCTCAGAGGAGAAATCACCAAAGATAACTTGAGCTGACAGAGTTGTTCAGAAATAAGCATGTGACAGTTTATCATATTAGCCACATGCTAGTGGAACCAAGAATGCTTTGTCTTATATCCTGTCCTACAAAGTTATCTGACATTGCAGCAGATTCCTGGAGGCCAGAAAACAATAAGTGACAACAAGGAGGAAAGATGTCTTTGCTACTGCCGAGGCCTTCGTAGGTGTGAGATTCATGATCAGGAAAGGAGAGGGAGCAAATATGCTGGTGTAAGAAAAAGCACTGTGAACTTTGGAGGCATTACGATGCCAGTAGCTGTGAAACATACAGATGATTATGCCTCATAGACAATGTGATACACAAGTGGAGCTAAGAGAAACCTTGGCTAGAGATATGAATATTGGCTTAATCACATCATGGAAATGGGCACAGTGAAGTGCTCTAAAGAAAAGGGAGAGTGAGGTGGGCAGAGAAGGAAACGAAAAATCATGGATTGTATCAGCCGGGAAGAGGCTGAGAAACTAGCAAAGATATTAAGGACAGAAAAGAGAATGTAAGTGTAGAGGTTAAGTAATGACATGAATGGCAAGGCCAAAGAGAATTAGAAGTGACTGATAGGAAGGTCACAGAGCGTGGGTTTTATAATTAACTTGTTTTAGGTGACAGTGAGACATGGATGATTAGGTCTAGCTGAGTCCCACTGGCATTTTGGAGAAAGGGACTTTAGTAAAAACGTGCTGGGTGGTAAAGAGGTAAGGAATCCTGTAAAGGTTGTTCTTTGCAGGATCTCGGCTGTAAAAGGAAAGGGAGAAATACGAGGAAGAGAGACACTTAAATGATCAAAGGGAAGACTTAAGCTTTGCATTCAGCTACAGGAATGGTGCGCTGGAGCAGGGAAACAATATATAGGTAAAGAGGAGGAATTAATTAATGGGCCTGGATCCTGGAGAAGACAAGAGGAGTATGTCAACTGAGACATTTCAGGGCCTTTTTAGTTAGAAATTTCAACAACTAAAGGCACACACGGCAAGGAATCTCTCTCTCTCTCTCTCACACACACACACACACATTCTAAATAAAAGGGAATTGTACCATTCTTTAGAACTGATATCATGCAGACTTTAGTGTATTTTTGTGAATGCAAAACAGAACAATACATTTCCTATGTGACTTTTGGATGTGAATGGCCATTTGGAATATACGTTAGCATGTGAATAGTGTCCCTCTAGAATTATGCAGTTCATGGTTCTCTAGATGGCAGCTCCTGGTGAGAGGCAGCTCCTCACATTACCTTTTCAGGATTCTCTGTATTTCTTGCTCTGGCTAATAGTCACAGGGAAAATCTTTTGATCATTTAGCTTTCCATTTAGCTATTTATTCAGGCATACCATGGCAATCAAACTGATGGATCAGATTGCTACCCTGCTTGACAGCTGTGCTTTTAAAATTAAACGTTAATGAAGTGGCCTTCTGATGATAATTTGCTTCTTCATGTTGCTGGTTCACAGGAAGAGAACACACTGGCATGCTGACATGCTGATGGCTATGCTCTTATAAATGAATGTATTGTTTTTCTGGTGTATAATATCAATCTTTGAGAACTTGATTAAGGAGAACACACTCTTCATCAGCATGCTAACAAAATGATGTTTTTCACCCTGTTGCTTCAAGCCACGGAGCAGTTCTTGGACTGTGGTAAATTCATTCAGGTCAGTTATACTTTATGTAGGCTCTTTGTGGGCAGTCACTTTTTCAGTCTATGTCTCTTTGTTGTATGGATTATTTCCAGTTTACATGGATTATTTTGGTAGTCTTGGCCTTCTCTCTAAAGGCGCAGAGTTCGCATGAGGAAACACAGGACAGTAAAGAAAGCAGATGTGTGGAAAGAAGATGAGAATGCAACTGAGACATGGACAGGATTTTTGAGCCTGGTAGGGCAGCGACTGGGTTGTCTCCACTGTCCAAAAGCTGTCCTGGCCTTCAGGTCCAACATCCCCCAACCTCCCATCAAAATCTTCAGTTCCAGAACCTCAGGGACCATTGGTTATCCCAGATTCAGGTGATATTACATACAACACAAAAAGTTCACAGTTTTTTTTTAGAATTTATAAAATTAATGAATCTAGGGAGTAAACACAAAAGTTTAAACTGATGTTTGATCTCAGTGTTGCTGAGGAAAGATGATTGATGGAAGATACTGAGCAGGATGAAATGATGTATGTGCAGCAGGCCAGGAGAGGAGGCCAGACTTGGCCAGTCACACGCTGACTGACTGGGAAGCAAAGAACAGCTAGAACTTAGAGCCAACCTACAACTCTCAGATGATCACTCTTAGTGACTCATCTCTTCCAGGGAGCTCTCACCTCCTGAAGGCCCCACAGCATTCCAAATAACACCCCACGTGGGAATCTAGTGTTTAAATAATGAGCCTGTGGGCCATTTCAGACTCAAATCATGACAACTTTGCCTGGGTGGTTCCTGTGCTGAAAAAGGAAGCTACACTGACTGGAGAATCTCAGCCTGTCATAAAGACACACACACACACACACACACACACGCACGCACGCACGCACGCACGCACGC
>LOJH01007783.1:10178-26261 GCA_001685095.1 Ellobius talpinus
CACACACACACGCACGCACGCACGCACGCACGCACGCACGCATGCACGCACGCACATGCACACACAGATTCTCGGAGAGTTGGAATAGTGTTTTTGAAGGAAAATTTAGGCAGGTAAGATGATGAGATTACTAAGCAAGAACACACTATTTTTTTTGAGGTTGTCAAACTACACTCGCAGACACTGTGGGAGGGAGAGGAATATTTGCAGCATCAGTGCAGGTGAATGATTTGCTTTGTTGTTTGCTTATGAGGATGACTGATGCAATCACCAAATGGGAAGTTCAACTTGGGTCAGAAGAGAATGCAGAAGAAAACACATCAGAAACTGTTAGCCATAATACTGAAAGTATTTTGACAACACGGTTCAAATATTTAATCCTGCTGAACCACTGTTAAAAACATTATACATAGAGGAGTTGGATTATGGCTACATAATTTAAGAGTTGTACCAAAAATGTGCCCACTAAAAGCGGTAAGTGTTTCAAATAATAAACTCATTGCTCAATGCTGAAAAACATCTTGAGATTGGTGTCTAAAATGGCATGTGGGCTGTTGTTAAATGCAAATCATAAATGCAATTTACAATGTATTTATAGCTGAAGACCAATTTATAGACGCTGTAGGAATGAAATCAACAATCTAGTAGCTTCTATGAATAAGTTATGTGTAGTATGCAGACTAAACCTACCCTACCACCAAAAGCCATCAAAATAGTTATCATCAGATCCTATGAATACGTGCTATTGCATGGGCACTTACTTGTGAATTAGGGTTACTTCAAAATGGAAGTTTCCTGAACTACCTGGGTGGACTCTTTTTATCAATAATTCTTAAAAGATGAATGGGGACCTGGGCGGTGGTGGCACATACCTTTAATGCCAGGACTCGGGGGGCAGAGGCAGGTGGATCTCTGTGAGTTTGAGGCCAGTTTGGCTACAGAGAAACTGTCTTGAAAAAACAAACAAACAAACAAACAAAAAACAATGACTAGGAATGGTAGAAGTGTCATTGCCAATGTTATGCAATTCAGGAAGGCATTATTGACTTTGAAGCCAAGGAATGTATGAAGGCCTTATGAAACTGGAAAAGCAAGGAGATGGCTCCTCCCCTACATCCTTTAGAAGGAATGGAGTTGTACTGACAATGATATCTTGTTTTAAATTCAGGGAGACAGGTTTTAGCTTTCTGAGTGCTAGAACTGAGAACTTAGACATTTTGTTCTTTAATTTACTATGTCAACAATAAGAAATGAAAACTGGAAATCTATGGCAATTTTCAGAATGCCTGCCCAACAAGTGTTCCTATTCAGCTCCAGCCAAGATGTCCTGAAAGTAACAAACACCAATGCTCCCACTGCTTTGAGTTTCCAAAGAAATATGGAAATGTAGATAGTATGTGGAAGTTACTGTATTAATAACTGAATTTATCTCAAATAACAAAACCAGGATCTATAAATGTTCATTGATACATGTGATAATAAAGAATTAGAAACTGAATGCCTGTCAAATATTAGTACAAATAACTAAAGGTAAATATATGATAAAATGCATATGTTAGTAAAAACCATGAACTATGCATTACAAATGTATTAAGATATAAAAATGAGATACAGAACATGACACAAATTTGCTAGTATAAAATATACCAATATGTAACAGTTTGAATGTGCAATGTTCTTCACAAGTTCTAGTGTTAAATTGCGTGGTCCTCCAATGGTGAGGCTGCTTTTGAAGACAGCAGAAACTTGGAGAGGTGGAACTTTTCTGGAGAAATTAAGACACGGAAAGCATGATTTTGAAGGTTATCCTTGACCACTGTTCCCACCCTCATCCTCTGTTTCCTGAATTTAAAAGGGTGAAGAACCTCCTCCATCACATAATTTTGCTGGTATTGTGTTCTGCCTAGTTACCTGAGGCCAAGCCATCATGAACCAAGTCTGTAAACAAAGTAATGTTGCTTTTTCAATGATTTTAGCCATAGATAATGCAAAAGTAACTATCAGAAAAATTGTAGTAGAGAAGCAGAATCATTGCATGACTCAATCTGACTTTGTGGTTTGTAAGGTTTAGGAACGGCTTTGTGGGAAGAATTTGGCAAAGTATGGAAGAATGGGCAGAGAAGGCCTAGATTTCTAAAAGGATGGCTTTATAGGTGATTGCGGTAGGAATTCAGAAATCACAATATTGATAGGAATGCAAACACTGAAGCCTATGTTCATGAAGTTTCAGACGGGAATGAGACAAAAGGCCATTCTTGTGCTAAGCAAAGAGCTTGTACACATTTTGCCTGCATTCTAAGATTTCATGAAGGGGGATTCAATATGAAGTCACATTTTAATTAATTTGATAGAGGAAATGTCAAGCAGCCCAGACATTCAGGCTCTATGTGCTTTTCTGGCTGCTGTTAGCCAAGCTGACAGTGAGACTAGGAGGAAAAGAATGTGAGCAGATAACCTGAGAAACCTGTAGTTTGATCAGGAAAGTCTACGTCAAGTTGAGGCTAGAAAGTCACGGTTTATGAAGAGATTAGAGCATTTAAAAGCAGCTAAGTATTTTGCATGTGAGCAATAGATAGGAATAATCCCCCAAGAGCACCTCAATAGCAGGACCAACCCTACCATGAAATGACACCCTGCTTGCATAAAGCCATCTCAGCAGATGCTTCTACAGAATACATTTCTCTGCGCTCATTAATAGGTTGCTGCAGCAGTGATCCACAAGGACTCGAGCTGCTTGAGCTGGGGGCAGACCTTGATGTCACTCATGCAGTATTGATTTTGCAGTGATGAAACATGCAAAAGTTATGGAATCATGAAGGCTTCTACCCAGGTTTGACAGGAAAACCTGGGAAGTCAGGCAATGTGGTAAGATAAGAATTTAGTATCCCCCGAATGAGCAGTTTATTAAACTGTGAGGATAAAACCTAAGTTGCAATAGAGACCCAGGAAGGTGAAGATGGCAGAGAACTGTGATATTTGTGGAGAAAAGTTTCAGGCAGTGAAGTCAAGATAGCCAAAGAGAAAGCCATATTGCTGGGGGGTTGCTGAGCCTGTTGGAGATCGCATCATGACACCATGAGCCCTAAATGTAGGGCATGGAATTACAGTATTTAATATCTGCCCTTCTGGATTTCAGTATTGTTTTCTTCCCAACCCTTCTTTCTCTATCCTCCTTCCTCCCTGTAGCAATAGGAGTATGTACTCTGTGCTAGTATATTTTGGGAAAATATAACTGACCCTTGATTGCTACAGTGGAGCTACAGCTAAGTCTCAGAGGACACCTCAGACTTGAGCTTAGGAATCACATTGGAACGGCGGAGACTTTGGCAACTCTTGAAGAGGAACAAAGTGAGTAGTCTGTTATGAGATGATCATAAACCTTTGTGGACTGGGAGAGAGTGTTCTAGTTTGAGTATGGAATGTTCCCCACTCACCCACCTAGGCTTATGTGTTGAATGCTTGTTCTCCAGATGGCAACACTGTTTTAGGATCCAGTAGAAACTTTAGTGGGAGTCTAGTTGTAGGAAGTAGGTCATAAGGGGTATACTTTAAAAGGTTATGCCTAGTTCTTTGTTCATTATTCTTTAAGTTATTCTTGCAAACAATAAAGTGATGAGTGACTTCTATCACATACTCCTGCTATCATGATATTCTTCCAAAGATTACAGAGTTAGGTCATCATAGACTGAAGTCCTCTGACTGAAACGAGAAGTCCAAATAAGTCTGTTGTTCTTTAAGTTGTTCTCTTAGGTACTTGTCACAGCTAAGCAATATAAGCTAACATATAAAATAATACAAATATAATTTGTATATATATGTCTGGTATATGTATTTGTATATATATGCCTGGTATATATACATAAAACATTATTAGGAAAGTGAATTAGGACACATTAATTAAAACAGTATCTGTGAAAGAATTAAAGGGAAGGTTATGTTTAGAAATTGTAGCTGAATGGAACAGAAAGCCAGATGGAAAACAGAACAGTTAAAATAGGCATATGATGGTCTGATGACCATCAAGTTCTATTAGCTGAAATGTGCTGCTGGTCTTTGCTTGACCACTGTGTGTGTCAAAGCAGGTAAGACTGTAGTCTGTATCATACCCATGACTTTCTACCTTGGAATCAAAGATAATCAGTACAGAGACTACTTACTCCTCATCGAAGATTTTATAGAGAATTGGGAAGAAAGGTATCTAAATGAGGACAAATGGAAAAAGATTCAGTAACTTGTTAGGTAAGATCACTCATTCATGAAACATGCATTTAAAGACTTACTAAGCACTCGATATGCTCTCAGTGGACTACTTCATCACAGAGTTCCTCTAGCTGAAGACATGGTGTAAAAGTCGTAAGAGGTGGCTTCAATTTTGTTTTACGTCTCACCAAGTTTACACTCCAAGAGTAGGTCCAATACTGTGGCATGCCATGTTAGCCTTTCTCAGTCTTAGCTTCCTGTACAAAAATAAATGGAATAGTTCTTGTGAACTGTCTGTGGATGGGAGGATGGCATCTTTAGTGGCTTCATGTCCACTTCTGACTCTTTTGGCATGTTTCATCACTTGCCCTTCCTTCTCTAAACTGTCACTGGCATTTCAAGTCCTTGCTGGTACCAAAGGCATTACTATGTACATACATTTTCTCTTCTTCTATTTCTTCAGTCTGATTTACGATTCAAGCAAGTTGGACAGTCATATTGCCCCTTAATTATCAGTAAATCATAAACTCATGGCCTATGATTGTTGGATGGGACATGCCTTCCTCAATGTGTGTGCACTGCAGGACTCCCAGGAGGCTCACCTGGAAGGCTCATTCTTTGAATATGTTTCCAACTTTCCCATTAAATTTTTCTAAATTGCCTTCTGTGGTGAGGATGTGGTCATTGGTTCTCTTTGATCCATACAATTTCTTTATTCATGTTTCACGAATTGGTAACAATATTCTCCTCCACAGGTTCAATGATTTATTTGTGGGGAAGTTTCCTGGAACAAAAGCATTTATTTATGTTTCTTAGAAAAATATTCCTGATAATAAGATTCAGAATGTCTGATTATTTCCCCCTGATCCACATCTGTTTCAAAAAGAGGCTTTTCTTTAGAATCAGTGGGATTTTAGAAATTCCTCAAAGAAAATATGAAAATCAAGTTGGGGCAACTATTCATTTTGGAGTCAAATACCTCTATCAGAGTAACAAACAATCCATATGTTGGGATATTTTAGCTCATATTGGCAATTTAAAGGCAAAGCTTCTAATGAAATGAAACATTTACCTTAAAGTTTCTAAGTGATGGCTCTGTTGCTACATTGCCTTTCTTGAGTAATTTTGGTTTTCAAACGATGCATGGTACAGGGGATGTTAGCTATAAATGTAAGTTGTTTCCTGGAGGGAATACAGCTTGCAATAACTTCCATTCAACAGAGTTCTCTGCAAACTGAGAAAGAGCAGAATTCCTCGTATTTACTTTTTATTGTGTGAAAATTGCTATTACATTGCAAGTGTTATAGATGTTTGGGAAAGAAGAATGGGGCATTATTAGAAACATATCTCTGGGGCATAATTTAGCATTACTAGTATGGAATGGATGAAATGGCTTCATACTGAAAAAGCAATGTCTGAGAAATATTATCAGTAACACGCTACTAAAACCAAAGCCCGGGCTGATTAGAATCAGTGGGAGTTTGGCTGCATAAAAGCCACATTATTAGAAGTTGTACAGTGAAGGGAAGCAGGAAGTAGCTGTGTTGTTAGGGTGGGTGGTTCTGGGTGGTAAGGAATATATCCCAGGAATCTATTAAAGAGGGAAAACATGTTAATAAGTCCCATGTGCATGGCAGTTTAGTTTCTAAAGAACTCAGGGTGATTCACTAAGTGTAGTTGTGAGTCAGAGACTTTTAGGATATTTAGTGAGTGGTAAATGTCAAAAAGAGAAGAAAAATCACAAGACTTCTGAGTCGCTTATGGATGTGGAAAGAGGAAGCTTATATTAGTACTTGAATTTAGGTGTTTTGTTTGTTTTATGGAAACTCTTTTGTGACTGAATGTGATTTTTGAAAAGTCTTTTCACCAATTGAAAATTCACTTCATAAACCTTTAAATTTTCATGCTGTTGGCCTTTCTTCATTGTTCTTACAATAGAAATTATTTTTATCTCAAACTACTTGGAGGAAAGGGGACTCATTCTGGATGTTTTGGGCACTAAAATATTAATTTTGAAGTTATACCTTGTGAACCCCAGGTTTATTAAAACAACGTCTTGAGATGTAGACCCATCATCATGGCGACTTGGGAGCATGTACTGAGCATGCCACATCAGACCTAGAGATGAACACATTTGTGTCTTTACACATTGTCAAATTTTATTGAATAAATAATTTATTGAATAAATTCAAGAGGAGTAGTGGTTGCATTGGGAACAATTTTCCAGATACTTTCACTGTCCTTCATTGTCCTAGCTAAGGCATATGCAGTTTCTTAATTGCTAATATTAACTTTCAAATCACACCTTACAACCACACATAAAAACATCTTTATATACTCAGGTTATGGAATGATTACAAAGGATTAAAGAGGCAAGGAGTATCAGAGAGGTCTGTGAAGCCATAGCTGGTAAGTTGACAGACATACAGAGTAGGCTTTGTGGGGTGGGCTGTAGAGTATGCTGGTAGAGCTGCACGGGATGCTAGCTGTTAGCAGAATGCAGATGCAGAGTTGAGTCAATTGCAGAAGTAAAAGGTAGGGCCTGGGTCTAGACAGAGGAATAGGTTTTGTCCTTTGTCATGGAGATCCTATCACATTGGGTCTGTACAGTTGATCCTTTCACATGTTACAGCAGATCATGATGGAGTGAATGATGGGATGGGCCAACTTAGTCCTGGTTCTGGGTCTGGGTTCTTGCTGGGTTGTTCAGCCCACCACTTCTCTCCCTCATCCTCAACTCTAGGGTGAGCTCTCAGCCTGTGTAGCTCATCCCATGTAGTAAGCAGCAGGGGGCAGGGCTGATTCTCCTACTTTCATGTGGTTGGGGCTGGCTCACCCACGCCTACACTACCAGGACCAGCTCTACTGTGTTGCCCAGGCATGGTGTAAAGGTCACTCTGCAGAGTGCTTCAGCTGGTGAGAGGCAGGGCCAGCTCTCTTGCTCTTGTGACCTCAGGGACAGCTCTCTCACTTGCCACAGGATCTGTGGGGTGTGAAAGGCCTTCTGTCCTTTGACCATTGCCACCATATGACAGATGATGAGTGTGGCCAGATCTCTCAAGCTTATGCTCAGGGGAGGGATGGGACTGGCTCACTTGTGCATCTCTCCCCCTCCCTCTGTGAACCATATCAGCTCTACTGTGTTGCCCAGGCAAGGTGCAGGATCCACTCTCCCAAGTGCTACATCTGATGAGGGACAGGGTCACCTCTCTTGTCTACTGCAGGAGTCAAGGGCAGGAATTTAAATAGTATGTGCATTCTATTTCATTAAGTTAACAAAGAATCAGGGAGTTGACTTGACCCTTACTTTTTGCTACATACTTTTATAGCAACCTTTTATGTTATGCATTCTTGTGCTCTTTGATACTGTTAGAGATAAATGTTCCTGATCCTCACCATGGATCTTACTAGGCTGAAGATCTGATTTTCCTGCGTAATGTCTTTTCTTGTGCTAACTCATCACTTATTAATGATACAACACAATATTTACTTCATTTCCATTCTTTGCTTGATCTACGTTTGTTTCTCTCTTTCAAACCTTCTATGTCATATTTGATTTTAACTTAGATGTCATCCAGATGTATAACTTCAAAATCCATTTTTTTGCTCAATTTCTGCTTTTATTTTACATTTTATAGTTGAAAAAGTTTCAGTCTGTATTTGTCCTTTGTGAGTAGTGTTCTGCCTGTGTGCTTAGGTCAGTTTCTTGGCCGTGGATGATTTGTATTGGAATCTCTTGGCAAAATGTGCAAATTCAGACACACCATTCATACTACTCTCTGAATTCTTCCCTAAGTAATATGCCTCCTTGAAAAATATTCACAGTCTCTCCTATAATCTTTGTTTTCTTTATCACCTAGACATCTCCAGTTTCTCCATTGCACACCATCTTTCCTGGGTTTTTGACTATAAATCCATTTTGTTTTCATACAGATAAAGTTGCAAAGAATTTCCAAGAATGTCTTGAATGTTATTTATTTTTAAATGATTTACTTGTTTTTATTCATGTGCATTGGTGTTTGATTACAGGTGTGTCTGTGTGAGGGTGTCAGATCCCCTGGAACTGGAATTACAGATAGTTGTGAGCAGCTGTGTGGGTACTGGGAATTGAACCCAGGTCCCCTGAAAGAGCAGTCAATACTCTTAACTGCTGATCCATCACTCCACACCCTCAGAAATTATTATATATTTATTGTATTCTTCTTTTTCTGATCAGTTGCCCACTAATTTTCTAATTAGGCATTGGTTACAGATCCAAATATTTGATATAATTTCATCTCCCATAATGAGTTGTAGACATTGTTTTACAGAACTGGAAAAAGTTTTCTGTTCTAGTTTCCTCAGCAATATTTGTGACAGGACAATGAGACAAATATTAAATAAATGCATCTCCTTTTTATCTATAGTTTTCCAATTACACAATTTTTGTCTTCTTATTTCTTCCTGACCATATTTTTAAAACCATCTTCTCATTTTAGATCATTATAAGGTGGTTTTCATTTCTCTAATGACCTTATTTCAATTTTTCTACTTGTTATACTAAATAACATTATTTTCTCCTTAGATTTTCCCCCTTTGCCTTCTGTGAGCATTCCCTAGCTGCCACCAGAGCACAAGTTATTTTTATTTCTCACTCACTTTCTTCGAAACTTTTTCTTAGAAATATTTTGTAATGCCATTTCGGTATTGTTTTCAACTAATTACTGTTTCTCATATTCTTTTCTTCCTTAATATAGATGGTGTGTGAGTTTTTGAGAACTGTTCATGTTTGAAAATGACTTCCTCAGTCTAGAACAGATATTTTCACAACAGCAGTATAGGGGAGGCTTTATGTGTTCTGTGTTCATTACTTGTCTTATGGCTAAGACAAAATGCTGGACAAAAGAGCTTCAGGAAGGAAGGGTTTACTTTGGTTCACAGTTTGAAGGGATTCCATCCATCCTGGTGGGAAGGTGTGATGGTGGGTGGCTCCATGGCAGTGGGGTGTAAGACTGCTTGCTCCCGCCTCTATACACCAAGAAGCAGAGAAAGGGAAATTCCATCAGCCTGCTTTCTCCTTTCTTTCTTTTTATTCATCCTCGGACTTCTGTGTAAGGAATAGAATTGCCCACACTCAGGACTGGTATTCTCCCTTTAGTTAATCAGTCCTCTCTGGAAGAGCCCCCATGGACACACCCAAAGGTGTGCCTCATTATTATCTCACATCGACAATCAAAATTAACATCTCAGATGGAATGCTTGTATTTCTTCAAAATTCATTAAGTTAAAACCCTACCCTCTAATCTAATTCTATGAGGGAGTGTCAGAAAATTTTTAGGATTAGATAAAAATCATGAAAATGGGCAAATGGGATTATTGTACCTATAGGGTTCTCAAAGAAAAATTGTTCCCTCTTTTTTCCATGAAAAAAGGAGACACAGTGATGGTTACCACTTATGATTCATAAAATCTGCTAGCACCTTGATCTTGGACTTCCTAGACTTCAGAGCTGTGAGAACCAGTGTGTAAATCACCCAACCTGTGCTATAGCAACTAAAGCTAAGGTGGGATGGGACGAAAGAACCAATTTTAGATTTCAGCTTTAAATATTTTCCTACCAGAATCGTTCACTTATCTTCTTTTGGAGATAGTTATTCCCTTAGCTATTCCTCTTTTCAAGAATGAACTGGAGATCCTTGTTAGTTATGGAAAAAGGCTTGAACCCCCCCTCTTTCTCTCACACATACATACACACACAATCACACACATAGAGCTACTGGTAGGACTTCATGTACTTCTTTCTCATCTATGATGAAATATTGATCGATTCAACATTGTGAAGGTTTTGTGATGCTAACCACAGTTTCTATGAATTCATAAATGTGGTGATCACATCATGACCAGAAAGCCATGCTTCACAGAACACCTGCCCATCCTCCAGTTCTTATATTCTTTCTGCTCCCTCTTTGCCAATGTTTCCTGAGCCTTGGAGTAGGTGATGGAGATGTCCCTTTATCTTCAGTTAGGGATTCTCTTGGTTGTGCTGAAACACCATGACCAAAATCAACTTGGAGAGGAAAGGGTTTATTTCATTTAATGTCAGGGCAGGAACTCAAGGCAGGAACCTGGAGGCAAGAACTTATGCAGAAGTCAGAGCGTGTTACTTAGTGCCTTGCTCCCCATGACTTGCTCAGACTACTTGCTCAGACTATCTGGCCATGGCTGTTACCACCCACAGTAAGCTGGGTCCCTATACATCAATAGTCAATCAAGAAAATGCTCTACAGGCTTGCTCACAGGCCTTTTGGGTGGGAGCATTTTCTCAACTGTGGTTCCCTCTTCCCAAATGACTCTAGCTTGTGTCAAGCTGACATAAAAATAACCAGAACACTTCTTTAGAATTGTGAACTTCATAGTCACTTATGTCAGTATTTTCACTAGTCATGTGTCTCTATGGTAACAACCACCTAGTGCAAAAAGAAGCTTCACTCATCGAGGATGAGAGCATCACTCATCTATGGGTATAAGCGTAAATATAAGACAGTTTGACACATCCATTCAGAAAAATAACAGTACTTTTTTACACCAAGAGTGAATCCCCTCCTTTGGAGCAGGCCTCAAACCCAAGGAGAAAATGATTCCTTACCTCCCCCCACTCAACAGTGATGCCGCTATTGTAGCACTAGGCACGTCATTGTCTGGCAGGTTAGTATTAATAACCATTGATGGCTTTTCTCCTACAGCAGCCTGCATAGAACTTTCTGAAACTATGAAATCTAGCCATCAGGGGGGAAAACACTTAATTTTTCATCAAATGTTTTTATTGGTTATAAATTTATAAAATATTATTGATGCAATGACATTAAGAGACTTAGGTTGGAATCAGATTGTGAAGTTTTAAAACCAGACAAATTCTATTACTTTTATTAACATTTATCACAAATATTATATTTTATTTGGTAAAATTAGGCTTTAAAAGTAATTGTCTGAGTAATAAATATGAGAAAGGTTAATTGACAGAGAAATAATTTGGAGACCACTGAAGCTTCATTACCAGTGTGGCATCTGGCTGAATAAGATACAACAACAAAAGTAACAGATATTTTGCATCTACTCTCTATGGAATTCCTTTCAAGGATCACTAATATATGGTATTTTGCAGACCCCTGTACATATGTAAACTACAAGACAGCTACACTTAGCCTGTAATTCTGTTCATGAGAAACTTAATTAGTTTGATCACATTCCTTCAATGATTGATAAAGGCACTTAATCCCTTCCTCCATATTGGCAGAAATAGTGCTATTTGCTGGAGCCTTGCTGCTTTTCTTGGATGAACAGGAATAGTCTCCTAAATTCCAGCATCCTCGGTGTGGGCAGACTCCTCCTCCATACCACACTATGGCCCTGGGACTTCTCATGTGAGCTCATTGATTTGAACTACTGCTGCTCTCCTAGGTTATGGGAGGCGTGCAGTTCACGCATCTTGACACTTGTCCGTGTTTTGCCAGAATAACTCACTTTTTATAGTTTACTTTTGTTCTCATTTCCATTTCTCTTGCCAGCTCTCTCTGTTACCTCCTGTATTCCTTATAGAGCCCTCACTCCCCACTCTCTGACTTGGCCCACTTTGTCAATCAACCAGCTTTAGCTCTCTGTTTTCAGAGTCACCATAGAGGAGAGGAGAGACAAGGTGGAGGTGCCTGAGAATTGCTTGAGAATAAGGAGTGAGGGAATGGGTGGATGAACACGGTTAGGTTATTTCCAACTTCAGTGCCTGGGGAAATTCAGTTGCTCACAGGTAAAGGAAATTCAGTTGCTAATAGGTAAAGGAAAAGGGTTTAGTTTCTACAAGTTTATTCTGGATCTCTAACTGCCTCATCCCAGTGAAAGAGTTGGCAGACATTTGGAAACAACAATGCCAATGAGACAACAATTTACTGGAAGACACACGGGAAGGGTAACTTTAGAGGGAAAAGTGTGTGAGGAGAGTAAATGTGAAAGGACCCTTGGAGACATGATGGCAGCCAAAAGCATGGAAAGTTCAATGACATCATCTGGATTTGGGTTGACTGTGTCCCTTAAAGATTTATATGCAGCAAGTGTGACCCCCCCTTGTGACATGTGAGAAGTGGTGGAACCTTTAAGCGGTGGTCCCAGTGAAATGTAGGCTATTAGGGTCACTGTTCTTGGAAGGGATTAATGGTCTCTTGGGTCCCCAGTTAGGTTTTTGGAGAGGGAGTTGTGAAAAGATCCAGCTGGACCCCCAACTTGCTCTTGCTTCCTGCCTTTCTGTGACTCCTCTCTCTTTCTTGCATATGCTCCAATCATATGCTTTATGCTGTGTTGTGATATAGTCTTGAAGTTGTTTTCAACGGCTGAACAGATGGGGCTACTCAGTTTTGGATTGTCAGACTCTAAAACTGTCAGATAAATAATGCCTTTGCTTTCTTTAGCATCCACTCTAAGAAGTTTTGTTAGTGCAACAGAAGACAGGTCAGCACAGTCCGACACAGGCTACTTTGCTCACTGTTTCAGGGAATCTTCCTGTCCTTTGGTAAAAAGTCTTCTTGACTCAGAGAGTGTCCCCCTTTTGCAGTTTAAGTCACTGTAAGTGACGTTTTCTCTTGTATCTACCATCTTTCCCATCATCCATCAGCCTGGGATGTAGGGACTTGACAAACCTGTGTGCTAGTGGTCTATCTTACTCAGGTTTGGTTGACCTACTTACGTGAGAATTTGGGGAACAAACTAATACACTTTTTAGGATCATGCAGAGATCATGGGGTGGGCAGGAAAGATAATTGAGGCTCCTGGTACGAGTGTGCATTGTTCCTACAGTGCCATCTTGGGATATCCTGCGACTTTGCCACTTGAATTACAGGTCCCCAGTCTGTGTTGCATATTTAAATTATACGACTGTCTGCAAGATATTATGAAGAAGGAAAGCAGAGGGGGAAATCCCAAGCACTCTTTCCCCTTGAGTACATGGCAGTCAGCAGTAATGAAAATGCTTTCTTTGTGAATGAAAAAACTAGTCTGCACCCATATTAGTTTGCTCTGGGGAGGCTTCAATGCTTCTAGACAGCTTTTGTGCTGATGGATTTCTTCGGAGCATTGGCTAGCTCAGCTCTACCCATGTGAAAAGCTTTTAATTTAGGAATATTTATACTGGGAGCGTCTGGAAGCTAGAACTTTGTAGGGTTTCTTCCCCTCCTCTCATTGTAATTCTCGCAGGAATTTCTCCCCTGCAAAGTTATGTGGCTCACCATCTGGCCATGTTCATAACCCATCCTTCTCATAGAACTTTGATAAAACACACCAGCTTCCTTGGAATTAGATTAGCATCTCGATCCAAGAGCTTTCCGGCTCTTCTTGCTGACGGGAGATGAAAGGCTCATAAATAAAAATGCTGCTTTGTTTGCCTCTGTGTTGTAATGCACCCCATGGAAAAGGAAGACAATTAGGTCTAAGTGTCTTTTCATTCAGTGTTCCAGACAGTCTCTTCTTCCATGGCTTAACATTAAGCCCCTCTCTTACAAGGGGTAGATGCTGTAAGATTGTATAATAGAACTAGAAAACCAGATACCCCCCTCTACTAGCAATTTACTTCTAACTACCCCAGAAATCTTGCTAAAGAATGTGGGTTCTTTGTCATTATCAATTATCATTATTATGTTAGATAGCAATAATTTAGTGTTTTATTTTATAACTCGATGTCCTAGAATAATTGATAGTCTATTTGTAATGAAACACCATTACAAAGTCTGCCCACATTCAGCTAGAAGTAGGTATTTAAATCTGTTTCTATCCAGCTCACACTAGCAATCTGTAGGTGACATTTCAGCTCATTATGGAATCCTAGGACACACGACTGAGACTTGCTATCCACCTAATTTAAGGCATAATTGAAAAAAAGTTATGAGATGAGAATCAATGATCTGGAGGAGGGACCGCTTCCAAGATCAGTGTTTCCGAGATGAAAGTTAAATAGTTTAAGGAGTGGAAGGATAGAAGAGGGAGAAGGAGAAAACAGAGGAAGTTGGAGGTGGTAAGAGAGCAATAGGGAGAGGAACATTGAGCAGGGGGGGGCGAAGGACAGCACAGAGGTACAGCAGGTGGGCAGGCGGGTGGAACCCAGATCTGCACCGTGAACACACAGCCGTACCACAGGGGTGATGAGGAGCTCAGCCCATGCCCGTCAGTCTCAGGGAAGCAGAAGGCTAGAGGAGAGATGGAAGTGGCTCTAGCAGTCAGCTGTGTTCTTGGAGCATTTTTGAGTGTCCAACCTGTGATATTATAACCTTCTAATACTGTGATTTTGGAGAATAGAACTTTAAATGTGACATTTTGCTTATTCCTATCCTTAGGTCTGACATGTGTTTCTACACCTTCAAACACCCATTTGTCTTTTTTTTCTTTTTGAAAAAAAATACATTAAAGCAAATTTTAATAGTAAATAGTTTATTTTCTGAAGTATGTAGAACTTTTTAGGGAATTGTCATTATATATGGAGACTACCTGAAGCTGAGCTCTGTTTCAGATAAGAACAATTCCCCTAGAAGTAGGCAAAAATCTAAGCTGTCTTTGATCAACAATTTATGCCTGGATTATGCTGTCTAGTTATAGAGAGTGAAGAGTAAGGTTTCTTAAAACACCAGCAATGAGTTCAGGAAGCTGCCAGTCTCGTCATGTTTTCATTATAGGAAGGAATCGTAACTGTGACAGCAAAACAGGAGAAAAAGACAGACAGGGGCCATATGGAGGGTTATCCATCGGCTGCCAAGAAATTGTGTTCCATTTTTAGAAGCCAGAGACATTAAAAATAGATGGATTTAAGTCTTTATATACAATGATACACTTGACTGTGTGACATTGATTGGAAAGATGGGAGCACAGTTTTGTTTCTAAAACATTATTTAAATATACTGGTTGTGAATTAAATTACCCTAAGTGAGTTTTCTGGTCAAGAGGATTTTTCTTTTTATGTGCAAATGCTTACATAGCTTTAGATTTCCATTCATAAGATTTCTTCAGGCTTATGTAATTTACTTCTCTACTTTTATAGGTTGTGTATGCGTGTGTGTGGGAGAGGAGTTAGTGCAAACCAGGGGGAGTAGAGCTGATTTTATATTTTGTACATGTTTACAACATAGGTGAAATTATTGGAAGAGATTGGTTCAAGCAAGCTATGTTGGTCTGACTTCACAACATGAAGCTGAATCTTGGGATCAAATGAATCTGCAAATCTTATTAATTTAATATACCAACTCTGATATGAATGTTATAGATGGAGGAACAGAGGAACTAGTGGGCAATAATAGTGGTGCTCACAGTATGAGCAGGCTGGGCGGGGGGAAATTAGGCAATCAGAGATCCTCCAGCTCTGACAATGAGGCATTTTTTTGCTAGAAAGTTGAGGCTGAGAAAACTTAACACTGTAATTCACCATCTTTCTCAAAAACAGAAGAACTGACCATGTGTGGTCTGATCTAGTACATAAACTGGCTGAAGGAGCTGAAGAAGCTCCTACAGCATAAATTGACGGTTAAATTTAATTTACCTGCAAGAGGGGGGCGTCTATGATAATTGAATAGCTAGGTTACTGGTGGGAGGTGATTTTATGGAGGCAAGATGGGCCCAGGGTGAAGCAGGAACAGTTTTCTATGGGGAGGGAAGGGTGAGCTTTCAAGAAACAGAAAACCATATGGTTCGCAAATGCAGAGTAGAGGAAAATACACAGGAATCCACCTTTTTAGGTCGTGTATGCTCTGTGTGGAGACTTCAGTTTTCTGTTTCCATCTTTTTTGGGCCCCTTCTGATGTATGGTCTCCTCTTCTGTTACTCTGACCTTTGTAGGTCTCCAAGAAAAGACTCACTTATTTTGACAGTATCTATCTATCT
>LOJH01007784.1:0-21750 GCA_001685095.1 Ellobius talpinus
GATTTAATTAATACAGTTTCTGTGTGATTATTTTGGGGCTGAGCAGCTGGGAACGACCGAGCGGCCTCTCTCCCTACAGCAGTGCTGTAATTAAAGGCCTGCACCACCACCTCCCGGTTTTGGTGGCCTATTGAATGCTTACATTTCACTCTGATTTATAGTGGGAGATTAAAATTTCGGTTGCTTTTTACATCATATTTTCTTTTTCTCCTCTCCCACCTCCCACGAGTTCTCACCTTCATCTTCCCCATTCTGATTTTATGATCTACACAAGTGTATATGCATACACATTTGAACCTAAACTGTGAGTATAAGAAAATGTGATATTAGTTTTTTTAAATTTTGCTTAACATGATGTCTAGTTTCTTCCATGTTCCTGCTAATGTCAGTCACAATTTTGATTTTAAATGTTTGATTATATTATTTATTTTTGAGTGTGTGCACAAGTGTGGGCATGAGTGTGGGGGGGTGGGGGGTTGAGGGAGGATGCTGTGGCCTATGTGTGGAAGCCCAAGGACAACTTTCAGGAGCCATTTGTCTTCTTCCATTACATGAGCCCCAGGGATCAAACTCAGGTACTCAGGCCTGGTGGCAGGTGCCCCTACCCATGGAATCTTCATTTTTTTAAATAAAGTGAAAGTGTTTCAGTGACTCTGTGCAGCATGTTGAGCCATTCATATTTTAAAAAGTTGTGCTGGTTCCATTTCTTAGCTAAGCTGTGTAGTGCAGGAATAAAATGTATGGGTATGTATCTCTGACATGTTGCTGAGAATCCTACAGGATTAGGTGGAGCTGCTTCGTGTTAGCTCCAATGCTTTTTTCTTTTAAAGAACCATTTATACTTATTTCCACAGTGACTGTTCAAGTTTACACCACTCTCAGCAGTGTATTAGACTTCATCTTTTTTGTTTTGTTTCGTTTTGTGTTGTTTTTGAGACAGGGTTTCTCTGTGTAGCTTTGGAGCCTGTCCTAGAACTAACTCTTGTAGACTAGCCTGGCCTCGAACTCCGAGATCCACCTGCCTCTGCCTCCTGAGTGCTTGGGATTAAAGGCATGAGCTACCACCGCCAGGTTAAGACTTCGTCTTTTTCTACATCTCCATCAGCATCATTGTCATTTGTTTTATTTTATTTTATTTTAATTGATTCTTTGTGGGTACTACTCCATGCATTCTGATCCCACTTATCTTTCTGTCCCCTTGCATCTGACCTTGCAACCCCCTCAAAAACAAAACCAACAAGAAAAACCAAAAACCAAACAAAATTAAAAAAAAAGAAATAGAATCTTGTGAAAGCTGTAGTGTGGCCCATTGGGTCCCATAGTTTACCCTTTAGTCTGTTCATCTTTACTTGTAAGTGTTCATTGCCACAAGTCATTGGTCTGGCTCGAGGACTCTGGCTTCTGCTACACTACTGATAATGGGCTATCACTGGAACTAGTCTTGGCTACCCTGTGTCATGGAGGTTTGGATGTTTTGGATCTGTAGGTTTGCCCCCTTCCAAAAGTCCATAAATGAGGTGGATGTGGAGGTGGGCCAACTCATAGCCCTGGTTCTGGGCCTGGGTGGTAGCTGGGTTGGTCAGCTTGCCAGCTTTCCCTCATTGTCACTACCCAGGTGAGCTCCCCAGCATTGCCCAGGCTAGCTTACCCAGTGTATCCTGCAGCCAGGAGCAGGAACCAGTTCTCTGGCTTTTAGGTTCGCAGATCCAGGTCAACCATACTCACACCAACAGAGGCATGTGACTGAGGGGTGGTCAGCTCTCCTGCTCTCACACCCTCAAGATTGCCTCATCTGTGTCCCTAACCACAGGGTCAGCTCTAGTGTGCTGTCTAGGTGAGGGCACGCCCATGCTGAGGGATGGGGCTATCTTTCCCTAGTGCGGGGACAAGCTCTACCCTGAGAGGCTATACCAGCTATCCTGCTGCAGTATCTGGTGAGGGGCAGTACCAGCTACCCCAGGGTCAGTGAAGAGTGGGGCTTGCTGAGCACAGCATGCTTCCAATGACCCCTTGTGCTAACAAGGGCAGTGGACATTATGACAGATCCCAGCTGCAGGACCACGGACCCAAACATGACCCTTGGCAGCAGTTCAGGCCCGGACATCACCATGGCCCTGGTTGTAGCACAGGCCACCCAGATATGGTCCTCAGCAGCAGCCTGGGCCAGGATGTCACCATGCACCAAGGCAGCAGCACAGGCCACTCAGATTGGCATGGGCCCATGGCAGTGTGGCCCTTGGATACCAACACAGCCCCAGGTGGTGATCCAGACTACAGACCTCTGTATGGCCTTCAGTGGTAATAAGAGCCACAGATGCCAACACAGGCCCCCTTGGTTGCTTCAGATCTTGGCCCAAGACTTGGGCCCTTGGCAATAGCCCAGGCCTAGATGTCACCTTGGACTCAGGTCCATTCACATCAGTCTGTTCCTCACCACCCTCTCCTCTTCAGATCTGCCTCTCCCCCAACCCATGAACCATTCTGCCTTTTCTTACATTTTTCCCACCCTGCACTCTCTCAGCATAATGGTGCCCAACCACACAGCACCAGGGCTCTTGGTTGGGTCACAGATGGCGTGTGGTTGAATCCTGCCTGCACCAGCCTCAAGGCATAGTAAGGCACTGTTGTTCTTCTTCTCTAATGTGCTTGGACCTATAAACCTTGGGTGGCACTAGGTATGATGATGCCCAACATGTGCAGAGGTGCCAGGCAGGTTCCTAGTTGATTGCGCACACCCCAACCCCAGACCTCTAGAAGTCTGTGGGCATCCATCTGTGTCCTCCATCAGTTCAGGTCAGGAAAAGGTCAGAAACTTCTGTTTTTCTTTTTATCAGCCATTTTGTCCTTCTGACTGGGATGAGATGCAATATCAAAGCAATCCCCCCTCCATTAGGTAAGGATGTTTGAGCACCTTTGTTGAAAATTGGGTTGCTGAAGCTATGTGAGTTTATTTCTGAGTCCTCTAATACATTCCATTTATCTAGAAATCTGCTTTTGTTCCCATACAATATAGTATTTGTTGCTTTGAGGTTGTAGTAGAATTTGAGATCTTAAATTCTTCTTTCTGTGTAGGATTGCTTTGGATATATAGATTCGTCGGTGATTCCATAAGAATCCTAAGAGTGTTTCCTAGTTCTGCAAAGAATGCCATTCAAACATTAATGGAATTGTAATAAATCAATAGATTTCTTTCAGTGATATAGTCATCATTTCAACTCTGCAAGTTTATGAGCATGGGTATTCTTTCCATCTTCTACTGTCCTTTTCAGTTTTTTCCCTCATTACCTAAAAGCTATTATGAATGTTATGTGTGCTGCTGTGGAATAATCCTTTTGTATACTGTGAAGATTTGTTGCTGTGATTTATTAAATAAACCAGCTGACTACAACTGAACAGGATAAAGATAGGCAGAAAGCCAAATTGAAAATGCTGGGAAGAAGAAGAAGGGCAGAGTCTGGAGTTGCCAGCCAGATGCAGATGGAGCAGATGAATGTGCCATGTTAATAAAGATACTGCCACATGGGGAATGTATAAATAAGGAATATGGGTTAACTTAAAATCTAAGAGCTAGTTAGTAATAAGCCTGAGTTATTGGCTGAGAATTTGTAATTTATATTAAGCCTCTGATATTTGAAAGTAGCTATGAGACAGGAAATCTCTACCTACAAATGGTGCCCACTGTCTGGCATAAATCCACATAAGACCTTTAAAAGCTTTAACATGTTTCTAAACACACAAATATGGACCCAAACACAGCTTCCTAGTTCACAGCCTCACACCAGCTGCAATGCAGACAGGCAACTTCCAACAACTGCGTGTGAAATGGAGCCAGCTGCCAACTGCCATGAGCTATGCTGTATGGTGGGTTCCTGCAGACTCTCTTTTTCTGCAGTTCAGAGAGGAATCTCCAAGCTGCTGCCTGCAGACTTAAACTACCAGCACGATCTCTGGCAGCATTCTGCATGGCAGGTTTGGAGTTTTACTCATGCAGACAGAAAAGGTTATGGATAAACAGTAAAGACAGATTCAGATGATTAAAAACTTCTAAATGGGTTACAGTGTGTTAAAAAATATACTTGGGAAGAGAAAAGAAAATGGGTAGAGACAGTTCTTTTAAAAGGAATAGAACAATATGAATATAATAAGCCACATAAAGATGTGAAATACACAGAGAGTCTAGATCCTGTATGTTATTGGGTTAACTTTAATGTTTTCAGCTGCTAAGAGACACTGGACTATAAAACCTGCTAGATTCAAAAAACCTTATATATTTAAAAATATATTGACTTCAAAATTCAAGTCAAAAGTTATGTTAATTTGGGGGAGAGTTTATGCTTTTATTTCCACAGGAAATGAGAGGCTATGGATTCATTCCAGGTTAAGAAAAATTAGGTTTGATAGTGGAAGACCCCCTGAAAAATCTGACTGCATACATAAAGAAATAAACCTAAAAGAGCTACAAGACATATATGTATTTTACCTGCTCAAACATAAAACAAAAATATCTTTGGCTGACTTACGTACAATACACAGTGTATACTTGTATCAGTGCAGATATGTTTGATACCTTTAAAAGTTTATGTATTTTCACAGGTAGGGGTCAAACATCAATAAAAACAGATGACCCCCAGGGATTTCAGCATTTCAAAATGCCTCTGTTACAGTCTCCTCAGAATCCCACATCCAGAACAATTTCAAGGCTACTGACTGAGATGATATAAACTCACAGAATACTCTAGTTGGGACTTGACCATAATCTTAAATTTTCTCAGGGTCTCCCAAAGATAACAGCACCTATAAACAACAGGAAGCATCTATTGTACTATGCCCACATTCCTAAAAGATGGGTTATGGATATTTATTATAATTTAAGGGAGTTGGTTACAAGTTGTTATTGGTAACAGTCAGGAGAAAAGCTGAACAAAAGTGATTAGATTCAGAGATCTTATTCTGAAAAGAAAAGGGGAATATAGAAATAATAGGATAAAAGGGTAGATTATTGAATTGACTTTAATCCAAAACAACTATTAATCTTAAATATTCTACACTGGTATGGATTTTGGTTTATTTTACAAATTTATTTTTGTTATACTGTATGTATATTTCTACTCTTGTTTAAGGTATTGTGTTTATAAATCTCATTTAAAATGTAATGTATAATTAAGAAATACAGATGGATAGTGATCCATAATAGTCAAGCTTATTCAGTATGTTCTCAAGGTCATATAAAGATATATTTTTATAGATGGTCTTCAAACATTTCAAAGACCTACAGAATATGACATTTAATATATGTTTAATAACCTAAGGCTTTTCATGACAGTGAAACATACCTGCTTCTGGCAGCACCAATATATTTCAGAGAATATGATGGGCATTGAAAAAACTCCATACAAAGTTTGTTTTCTTTATGTCAAAAGCTAGCCATGTGGACAAAGAAACTTTGCTTAACCTCAGTTGCTGACAGTTACTATCCAAACTGAACCAGCAGGACACAAGAAAGGTGACTGCTAAGCTTTGCTAAGACAAGGTAGGACAGTTCTTCAAAATTCCCTGCTTCACAGGAAAGTCTGTCAGATATGCTAGGCTTGTAAGCCAGAGCTGGATGCCCCAACATTACAGAGGAACTTTGGGTGACTTGTCAAGCAGCCTGATGTCCCTGTCATTAGGTAACCTTTCATCTTTCTGGGGTCTCTGATAGAATTGAAGACTAGATAATTACAGTTTTCCTTAGTTAGGATAGAAAGTAAAATAGGTACAAACTTTGGAGTCACAAAGATAAGATAAATAATAGAATATTTTCTTTAATTTTGTCAAAGACAAATGGAATGGATATTGTAACTGCAATTCTTATATAATAACTGTTTTTGTTGTATATAATTTTACTATGTTAAAATTAAAAGACTTCCATTTTAATCTGACAAAAGAGGAAAATCTTTTTGTACACTGTGAAAATTTGTCATTGTGATTGGTTTAATAAAGAAGCTGACTGGCCAATAGCTGAACAGGATAAAGTTAGGCAGGAAAGTATACAGACAATATAAGGATTAAGTACATATGTACATACAAACACTCACACACACTCACACACACTCACACACACACACACACACACATATATATATATAAACAAGACAAGGTCAGACAGCCCTTCAAAATTCCCTGCTTCACAGGAAAGTCTGTCAGATATATTAACAGGAATTAAGAAAAGAAGACATGAATTTGAAAGAAATCAGGGGGTATATAGGAGGGTTCAAATGAGGGAAAGGGGAGAGGCAAAATGATATGTCTTAATTAAAATAATGGGAGAGATGGAGACATGGCTCAGCAGTTAAGAGCACTGGCTGCTCATCCAGAGGTCCTGAGTTCAATTCCCAGCAACCACTTAATGGCTCATGAACATCTATTGTGGGATCTGGTGCCCTCTTCTGGTAGAACGTTGTAAATGCAGGTAGAGCATAATTTTTTTAAAAAAAACAAAACTAATGAATTTAAAAATCACTGGTCTCATAAAGGAAAACGCAAACCCATCCCAATCACTGATATAAAAATAACATCCACTGACTTCAGTGGAAAAGTTAAAAGTCAGAAAAGCCTAAAGCAATGTTATCCACGTTCTGAGACCACAGATGCCAACCCAGCTAACTTGACCAAGCAAAACTACCTTCTGGAGTTGAAGAAGAAAGAAGTTTCCACAGTACAAAGCAGCTAAAAGAATTCGTGTCCACTAAACAAGTCCTGAAGAAAATACTGTACATGATACTTCCAACTGAAAAGAGTACTAAGTGTAGCTATAAGGACTTAGGCTGAAAACAAATCAAGCTATAATTACTGAAACACAAAACAGGGCTATGATCACAAACAGAACATAAAGATAGCAATGGACACACACCTTTCAATAACTATTTTATTCACCAAAAAACACAGTTTATATCAATGAATTCAGAAACAATGCCCTCCCCCTTTTTTTCTGTTAGTTACCAACAGTTCATCTTAGGACAGGCAGCACCTTACAGTAAAAAACATAGAGAAAACTCTTCCAAGCAAATGGGACCAGGAAAAGAGCAGGTGCTGCTATCCCGATATCTGATAAAATAGTATCTAAATTCAAACTAGTAAGGTGAGATAAAGAACACATTCTTATAAGGGAACAATAAATGGAGAAGTCATTACAGGGATTGGATGGTTAGTTAAGTAGTTAAGAGTACTTGCTCTTCTTCCAGAGGACCAGAGTTTGGGTCCCAGCACCTATGTTGGGTGTCTCAAGCCTCTTGTATCTCCAGTTCCAAGGGATCTGGTTCCTTCTTCTATTCTGTATGGGTACCCACTCACACACTGACATATACACACAAATAACAATAAAAATAAGTCTTTTGAAAAGTCTCTTGAAATTCTCAAATAATAAAATTATCACAATCAAAAAGGCAAAATAAAATATTTTATAAGTAAGCATGTGAGAGTAATTTTCATAGTTTTTTTGGTTAACCCAATAGGTTGTCATTTAGGCATGTAGTAATTGAGATATTGTCCATTGTTTTCCATATAGCATATGTCAAATCAGATTAGTCATATGTTAAGTATTCAATGGGTACCTGAGAGTAGTAACTCACGGAGGAGGGAACACAGCTTTAAAGGTTTGCTGCCTCACATATAAAAATTGTTTTAAGGGCGCACGCCTTTAATCTCAGCACTCAAGAGGCAGAGGCAGGCGAATCTCTCTGAGTTCGAGGCCAGCCTGGTCTACAAAGTGAGTTCCAGGACAGGTTCCAAAGCTATACAAAGAAACCATGTCTCCAAAACAAAATATGAAAAACAAATCGTTTTAGAATTGGCATTGAATTTCATTAGGACCACAATAAAATAAAACAGGTTTGTCTTTCAGTGAAAGTAACGTGGAAAAAAAGGGAAAAGTAGAAACGAATGAGAAGTATTTATCTAGATAAAAGCTACCAATATTTCTGTTCATTTCTTTTTAAAATCATATTTTTCACTTTATCAAATATTATCAAACAATCTGTAACAGGTAAGAAAATACACATGTAACTGGATAGATTCATGGAGTTTCAACTAAAGACTTAAACTTCATCTTCGTGTCTATAAAATTGTTCTAAGCTATTATATTAATTACTTAGCTGCAATAAAATAATTGAAAACAGGTATTAAATGCTTGCTATCCTTGTCAAATGAACATGAAAGAAGTAAAATAGAATTACAGTGCTGCCTCCAAATCATGCCTATGTTTTATTTTATCACATGACACGGTTTCATTAGGAACTTGAGTGAACGATGTTAAATTCATAAGGAGAAATATCACTACTAGATAATGAACTTAAATAACGATGTCAGTGATGAAACCTTGTTGGACTTCTCAGAGGTGGGAAACCTAAATTTAGTCACATTCAAGAAGGTTTCCTTCTTCATCCTTTTCTTCCTATTCTTCTTAACTACAGATAAAAATGAGAGAGAATGACCAATCATACAAGATTAATCTACTTCCTGTATTTAAGAAAATGACCAGCCATTGGTGCATGTCTGCCACATTTGTGTTTTATCTCAACAGTTACAGAAAATCAACATGCTTTTCTCTTATAAATTAAACCCGGAACTATTAGGGTGCTTGTGCAACAAATCAAGTGATTACACAAACTTTTTGGCTATTGGTGTGTGTGGGTGTGTGGGTGTGTGTGCGCGCGCGCGCGTGCGCGCACGCGCGCATTCATCTCTGAATTGAACTTAGAGCCCTGCACATGCCAACCCCATGAGCCACAACCTCAGTCTTGTGTGTGGTTTGTTTATTCTGCTTGAAAAGTTGTGCTGTCATGGAAAGAAAACTGTTGAGCTAGAAAAGCCAATGCTATTTGCACAGGTGATGCTTCCTTGCCATCCTGGGCACTTGGCTTCTGCATGCTTTATGGAGCACTCAGCTGTGAAAATACAGGAAAAAAGAAAAGCAAGAAGGACAAAGAAAAGAAAGAGAAGAAAAATGCTAATCACTTAAAGATACTGAAAGAAAAGCTTTCTTCAATTTTAATTGTCAGTTTGGTGCTAAATGGTCATATTACAACTAAATTTCTTTGACTGGTATAAAATATAAAAATCTATAGCTAAATGAATAGTTGTTAACCATTAAAAATGATTCTAATTGAAGTACCAGCTGTTTACTATTTGTCTGTACGAGGTGACTGCATAACTGTGGCCGAGCACTGAGGACTCAGCTAGTGCCCAACCCAGTCACTACCACCGTTATTCTGACAGTTGTTCTCTGTGCAGATATTGGTCTGTATTTGATACGGGTGTTAAGTCTAATAGCTTTACTACTTGCTATTAGTCTTACACTGATGGACAAAAGACCTCAGAATAACCCAGGAATTGCCACCAAGTACACACTACATTTCAGATTAGCAAGTATATGGCGATTTTGTCTCATTCTAAAAAAAGTTAAATTGAATTTTGTTTGAATTCAAAGTAAGGTTTCCTCAATTAATTAATTAGAGTTTAAAACGAGATGGCACAACTGAAAAGTAACTTCAGGGATGGTGATGGATACTCAACTATCAGCACAGGAACCTGGATTTTCTGGTGCTGCAGTCTGCTGGATCTGGGCTGACTTCATCATGTGCTTCTTGGTTCTTCTGTTTTCCTTTTTCTTCCTCCTCCTCCTCGATGATGTCACATTTGTCATTCCAGGTATTACAATGGTATTCGCCTGTTTATTTAGTAAAGATCATTAAAAACCAGACAGAAAAAATAGCCTAATTCCCAAGCAATAGTGCCACCCACATCTCCTCTCAGGATAAAGAGGGGGACATATTAGGTACTTTCTTTCTGTTCACGCTACCCCTTCCCTAGTCTTCACACTTCTGCCACGTGATCATTCCCACAGTGACATTTCTTTCCCTTTCCCAGCAAATATCCCAAGCAATGATGTTCACTTCTTCTCCTTTGAAAATGACATCAGTAGCATTGGCCACCTTTGCATGCATTACAGCTTGGGCAGGACCTTGGCAGGAAGTTACCTGTTTGCCTCAAGTACGAATTCCGTGGTAGATTTTTCTCAAGCCATGAATACTAACACTCCCTTCCCCAGCAGGTGCTCCCAAACTAGTTCATCCATGCAGAGCATCAAACTCCTCAGAGCCTTGACACCTTTTAAAGCCATAAACAAAATGAGGAACACCATTTTCTTGTTCTTTGACTGTCAGATTTCCCTTCTATTAGCTCCCAAGCTCTCTTTTGAATATCTGGGCTACATAGTGAGCTCAAGGTCAATCGAGGTTACATGAGACTGTCTCAAATCAAAAACTTGTAAAGGTTGTTATAGACCTGGCCTCGATCACAGAGATCCCCCTGCCTCTGCCTCCTGAGTGCTGGGGGTCAAGGCTTTCCCCAGCACTGCCTGGCGTGAACCAATTTTTTAAACAGAGCCATTTGACCTTAGAGACATTTCCCGCCCAGCCATTACTTTGTCCACTAGAGGCCAGCACTGAGCAGAGTCAATTGTTGCATCCAGAGAAGCCCTGGCCTCAGCCTCCCTCTCAGTGACAATCTTTGTCCTTATTTCCTGCCTCCCAACCGCTGCCCAGCACCAGTCTCCTCATCTAGGCCCCTAGAGCTTGTTTCCTTACCCTCTGAGGTCATGGCTTGCTCTATGACTTCCTTTTTTGGTTCTTCTGCTGTCGCCTGTGCTGCCATCTCTTCTGCTTGCTCCTCGGCTGCTGCCCTAACTGTTGGCTCCCACATGCAAAGACGTGGCTCTGGCAGGTAATGATCTGCTGCTTCCTCGAAGTCTGGAGGCTCCTCCAGCTCTGGAAATGTAGAGATAATCTCTGGCACACTTCGGGCCAGGCCCTCATACTCTGCAGCCCTCACTGTGGGTGGAATGGGCTCGAATGGTACTTGGACCTCACTTGAGTGGCCAGATGCAGAAGGGCCAGGTGTTTCCATCACTCTGTCGTTTTCACGGGGGTGCCTAATCATAGCATGGTTGTTGTAATAGACACGGTTGAGAATGGCATGGATCACATCCAGAAACATAAATCGGAAGCCAGCCATTGGGAATTGATGGGCATCCACCACTTCTCGATCTCTTATATTTTCCATCTCCTCATTTCCTCCCTCCTCCTCAACAGGTTCAATATCTGAGTCTTCCTCAGCATGCGAGCTCTCTCTCCTATCATCTTCTTCTTCCTGGTTTCTTTCAGGCCCAACATTGTCCAGCCCCCTAGGATGAACGGCCATCATTTCTTCAATGGCAGGTGTGGCAGAGGCCCCATCGAGGCCGGACCCGTGGCCTATCTCGCTGCTCACTGCAGCTTCTTGTAGCCACTCTCCCACAAGGGCTACCGGGTTATCTCGGGTCTCTTTAGTTGGATCTTGATCCCTGTGGCAGGCATAACACTATTAGATCCCTCACCAAGGCCTTGAATAAGTTAACGATGACAATGGCTACTCGGACCGTAATGGCCAGGATGATGCTAGATGACTATGGACGATGATGACAGGACAAACCGGAAGTTGCTGGCCCCCAAAAGACAGTCGACAGGGGCCTTAGAGGAGAGGGGGCTTTGGAAGAGACAGTTGGTGAAAGGACAAAAGTCTATGATGGTACCTGAGGTGGTCCCATGGAAGTAGCCGGGACATGAGAGGAGAGGAGGCCAAACAAGGTGGAGGCCAACCCGCGAGGCTCTTCTAACGTCCAGGGACTAGATAGGAAGTACTCATGTCACAGCTGGTAGGGGCGGGGCTTATGAAGACTAATAAATGGCTTTGTTACAACTTAGCTTTAAGATGATTTGTTGAAAAGAGAAGATTGCCATGACTACCATCCAGTGATTGATTGAAAATCTACCCTTTCTAGAAAACACCATCCTTTGTTTGTTTGGGTCCTTAGAAAAACAGGGCTCTCTTTATGTTAAAGTCGGTCCGATCCCTCCTCTCCCCTCATGTTTTAAAGCTATCTGTGCCAGTGTACGCCAAGTGAGTGCAGGAACCTAATGGTATCAAAAGAGGATATTTTAGTATTCCTGCTAGAACTGGTGTTAATCTCATTTATGAGCAGGGAAGTCAGTGCTGGGAGCAGAACCAGGGTCCTCTGAAAGAGAAGCAAGTGTTCTTAGCCACTGAGCTATCTCTCTCCTGGCCAAACCCTATCCTATTGATTCTATGGTTATCAGCTAAAATATAGTTGTCCAATATGAAGGATCCTAAGTCAGGGAAGCTTCTTCTGTAGTCTAGAGAATATTTTAGGCTCTAAAGTTCCCAGAGAAAGCTAAAATTTGTATTACGCATTTCCACAAAAAGGAAAGAAAACAAATTTCCACAAACACTTAAAATTCAAACACAATAAATGCATTTACTTAAAAAGGAATTAAGGCCTATGGAGGGCAAGCACTGAACCCTTGGGAGGCCAATATTGCCTAAATGGAGTTCAATTTTTAGTGTTCTCTTTCGTCAAAATTGATTGTAAATGTTCATCTGTTGATTTGTATATATATATATGTGCGTGTGTGTGTGCATGTGTGTGTGTGTGTAATGTTTTTTGAGACAGGGTTTCTCTGTAGCTTTGGTACTTGCTTTTGTAGATCAGCCTGTCCTCAAACTCACAGAGATCTGCCTGCCTCTGCCTCCCGAGTGCTAGGATTAATGGCATGTGTCACCATCACCTGGCAAGCTTTATATATATCTATATATCTAAATATCTATCTATCTATCTATAATATTTTATTAAGACTACAAATTCATGGGCTGGAGAGTTAGCTCCAGGTTGAGAGAACCTGTCTGCTCTTCTGAGGATTCTGATCAATTTCCAGAACCCATAAGGTAGCTCCCCACTATCAGGAACTCTAACCCCAGAGGATCCGAGCCCTCTTCTGGCCTTCATGGGCATTGCATGCACGTGGTGCACAGACATAGGTGGAGACCAAACACCCACGCATAACAATTACAAGAAATATTATTATTACTATTATTTGGATTTTCAAGACAGGGTTTCTCGGAATAGTCCTGGAGTTTTGGAATTCACTCTGTAGACCAGGCTGATCTTGAGCTCACAGAGAGATTAGCTTGCTTCTGCCTCTGAGTCCTGGGATTAAATGCGTGCACCACCACCACCCAGCTACAAAATATTGTTTTTTTAAAAAAATAATAAATTCACTTTATAAAAATCTCTGTAATATTGACTTTTATGTGCCAAGAATGTAGTATCCTCCACTTCTTCATTCTTCTCCATGATTTCAAATATATTTCTGACACCTTCTGTGGTTTTGATATGTTTATACATTTATTTCTGTTATGACTAAAATCTTCATTTTATATTTTTAAAGTTGCAATTGAAAAACAGTTTTGCATATCTAACTTCATCTCAAAGTGTGTGTTAGAACGTAAATTAAGTCTATTTGAATTCATATACAAATTATTTGTCACTCAATAATTAAATTGGTGATTAATTTTTCTATACTTTTTTAAAAATTACATACTATTTCTATTAATTATTTGGGAAGTTCATACGACATATCTTAATCATATTTATCCCACAGTCCCCTCTGTACTCTTCTCAGATTCACCCCTATTGTGCCTACCCCACCCCACTTTGAACCTTTTTTTGAGACTGTCTTGATCCTATGACTCTTATAATCTTTGTGTCTCTTTCCCTTTCTGAGATAGTCCCTAAGCCTTACGTGTAGGGGCTGTGTTGTCAATGTATTAATTGGAAACCGACACTCCAAGGTCAGTTCATCTCTGCATTTTTACTGGTTGTGGTTTTCTATAATGATTTCCATCTGCTGAAAAACGAGGACGATTGTTTGATGAGGGATAAAAGCTACCTTTATCTGTGGATACAAGATACATTTGGGTACAGATTGCACTGGTTTAAGAAAATGACAGGAGAAGCAGGTTCTCCTCTAGGCTTCATGGCCTCACCAGGCTGTTGGTTAGCCATGCTGCTTTTTGTGTTGTAGCTCAAAGACAATAGCGATGGACAGGACTGCTGATGGCCTTTTGCCCTTGGCAGCTTGCATGGCTCTTTCTGATACTATGATATCTAGCCTTCAGGGGAGCAGCTTTGAGGTGGGATCCAGATTGATTCTTTCAAATCCTGTATTTGAAGTGCATTGTGTTTTCAGCAACAGGGCCTTGTCTTCTTTTTCTGGAAGGCATTAAGAGTAAGGGTCTATATTGTTTTAGGGGTCTCTTGGACTGCATTGACCAACAACTCTAAAGGAGGTTTACCATGCAAGGCACTGAGATTTTTATTGGATAACTAAAGAATTTTTGAGGAGAGCATCGTCACCCCAATTGATGTAACTTCAATTAAACTACATATATATGTTATATACAATATGCATATATGTAGTACACAACTTATTATATATACAATATATAATACATGCATATATGTAGTATAAACTACAAATATATGATATATAATATATGCATATATGTAGTATAAACAGTCCTGGCTGACCTAGAACTTACTTTGTAGACCAGGCTGGTCTCAAACTCACAGAGGTTCACCAGCCTCTGCCTCCTGGATGCTGGGATTAAAGGCGTGCACCACCACATCCAGCTAATATTATATAGAATTTCAACTAAGCATAAAATAATAGAACTCCTTATGGCTTGTTTGAGGCATCCTTAATTTTATTTTAATTTTTTATTAGCTCTTTGAGAATTTCAAGTTTCGTACAACGTTTTTGGATCATATTCATCCTTCCCGAACTCATTCAAACTCACCCCCTCTTGGTGCCCTTTAATTCTTTTAACCCTTCAAGACTCACTTCAAATATTGCTGCCCAAACATTCTTGGCAGTATGGTCCTCCACTCACTGGTTGAGCAGGGTCTACATATACTCTAAGAGCAAATTGTCTCTTCCTTACTCAGCAGCTAGCAATTTCCAAACACTCCATAGCTAATGGGAGAATTGTTTGCTGGATGCCCCTCTCTGTGCTGGAAATTGGTCTGGCCTGGGCTTGAGCAGGTTTTGTGCATATTGTCACAACCACCGGGAGATTGCATGTACAGCTACCCTGCTGGGTCCCGAAGATGAGTCCTTCCATGGAATGTGTTGTTTTGCGTGGTCCTGTCTTTAAGGATACACAGTGATTTATTATATCTTAAGAATATTCATTTCAGCTGGATATGGCGGTGCACACCTTTAATCCCAGCATTCGGGAGGCAGAGGCTGGTGGACCTCTGTGAGTTTGAGACCAGCCTGGTCTACAAAGTAAGTTCTAGGTCAGCCAGGACTGTTACCCAGAGAAACTCTGTCTTGAAAAAAAACAAGTATATCCTTCAGACCCTTCTGCACTACTCTTCCTCACTCCACACCTGTCAGTCCCTTTTGTTCCCCTAGACAGTTTCATTTCTACTCTTGTGCCACATGTCTGTCACATATATGGTTTTATACAGTTATATAAAATCAAAATACTGAATATATTGTATGTGACTGACCTTGAAACCAAGTTACTGCCATCTTGGGGCATTCATCTGTGTCTCTGCTGTGAAGGATTATCCTAGCTGGGCTTGTTGACAATCTACAACCCCTCCCCTGCCATAACTGCTCCCTACCAACAGGAAACTGTACTCATGGCCTTAAGAGGTAGGTGTGTGTGTGTGTGTGTGTGTGTGTGTGTGTGTGGTGCATGCTGGAGGGGGCTAGAGTGGGCTACAAGGAAGCCCTTATCCCTGCTGGGTAAGGCTTTCAGGTATGGCCAGATGGAGGAGACATGCATACAACCCTGTAAGTAACTCCTCATCCAGCTCTGTGAGGACACCTACTAAACTCATTCGTTCCCAAGAATAAACTTTGGCTGAATTGTGACTCAGTGTGTTTCTTGGGATCCCAGGAGCAGGGGTAGACATTTCCTTATGTCTACCTCAGAGAAAGGTGATTTAGCAACACTTGGCATTCTCGATAAGATACGACAGAAATAAAGGTGAGCCATGAAGTGAAATCACGAGTTACATTGTCTCTCATGTGGAGAATGAGCCAAGCAGGGAAATGGAAGCTGTGTGAGGGATGAAAGTTTGCAGAGGGAATTTTGATGCAGTGGTTTGTTCCTAATGGGTCTGTAGGCACAGTGCCCAGGGCATGGAAAGTGCAGAGAGCACTGAGGCAGGAGCTTTCGGGGGTGAGGGGAGTGGGGTGGAAAGACAAGGATGGTATCTTCTAGGTATTATGGAATGGCATACTGCTTGACAGGTGGCTATGATGATGTTTTGAGAACTGTCGAGGGTCTGCAGCAGACATTTAAGTCCTGGGAGGGGGCGTTATGGACAGAGGTGTCAGCAAGCTGCTGCATGGGCACCCTGGCTGCTAATATGGGTAACAAGGGACCTAGCCTCTATCCAAGGTGGAAGACATCCTTGAGGGAGACTGCAGTGTGAGATGAGAATTGAGTGAGAAAAGGATATGAAGTTGGGGGCTTTAGCATTGGCTTCTTAATTAGTGGGTAAATTGGATCAAAGTGATGGAGAAATGGAGGTATTGGCCTGCCATTTTTTATACCTAGATGTCTAAAATGGGAAAGATGCCCATATTAAGCCAGTAATATAAAGCCCCCTCCCGAACCCCAAACCTATAACCTATGGTGGGGGCAAGATAGCAAAGAGGGACTTACCTCCAAGCAATAAAAGTTATTCCTCAAGTCTGACCTTTGATACAGAGAAAGGGAAAATCCATGACCCAGGAGGCAGGCAGGAGTCTTAACAATGGTCCTGTGGGAGGGAACATAGTCATCAAAGAATATTCAACACAAATCGCTGGAATTAGGGGAAAGCTTTAAACAAACAAGAATCTATCACAGCCTGCTTGTAGAACTATGGGATGTGGAGCAGACTCAATTCAAGTGTGTGCTGCGAAAGCAGAGAAACTGAGCAATATAACCATACATCCTTCCTTGAGACACAAGCTGCATAGCCTGATGGTGTAGGAGGTCCTTCTATGTGTTGCTCGTATTGGTTAATTAATAAAGAAAACTGCTTTGGGCCCTTGATAGGGCAGAACTTAGGTAGGTGGATAAGACAGAACTGAATTCTGGGAGGAAGAAAGTAGAGTGAGGGAGACACCATGGATCCTCTGCCTGAAACAGACACCAGTTAAGAATAATTTCCGGTAAGCCACTGCCATGTGGCGATATACAAATTAATAGAAATGGGTTAAATTAAGATGCAAGAATTAGCCGATAAGAAACTAGAGATAATGGGCCAAGCGGCATTTTAATGAATACAGTTTCTGTGTGGTTATTTCGGGGCTAAGCTAGCTGGGCAGCCAGGAAGAACAAGCGGGCCCTCTCCCTACAAAAGCCTGAGGCAGTACAAGGGGAGCCAGACTCTGATGGACTAGCTCATATAAGCCATCAGAGACAGATTCAAAGAGAACCTAGACATAGAGCTTTAGCAGCTTTGCTGAGCCCTTTGGTGGGGCAGGATCTTTATGAAGTAGGAATAGCTTTAGAGGATATAAATGACTTCCACTAGCAAGCAAAAGGTGTCCTTAACGTGGGAGAGCAGCCTAGAGTAAGAAAAATTCAAATTTGAAAAAGAGGTCTGTCTGGGTTACTCGAAGGCAAATGTGGCGAGATTTGTGGTAGGCCCAAATTCCTAAGGAGGGGAAGATGATGGTTAAGCCATATTTGGTGCTAACAAACTTCTGGAAGGCCTTAAAGCCCAAGAAGCAGTTCTCAGAAGGCTTTCGTGATTAAAAAGAAGGAAAAAATACAATATAGATGTAGATGATGAAGTTTGTATAGGGGTTGGCAATTATCCCTCCAGACTAAGCAGAAGAGCTTACTCTCCTGCATACTGCTGGAGTATGTGCTAGGAGTGGAGATGGTTTGCCCAGCATGGGCCTCTCCCCGGAGCCAGGTATGGTGGGTGGAGCGACCGAAGCTGCAACTACAGCCACAGCATCAGTCTAAAGCCTCTCTGACCCAGGAAACCAGACAGAGCCTCACAGGTAGCAGGGGGAGAATAGGACCCCACTTATCATTAGCCCTGAGCAGGCCTGAGCCACATGAACCAGCCTCACCAAGCTCATCAGGGCTGGGGAAATGCAGGGAGGTCCCATAGAAGGTCTCCAGGGGATGGAAATAGAATGACTCAGAATGACTGACAGTTGTGAAAAGCTCACTCAGTGCCTCCTGCTCGAGCTACTGTACCCAACATGGATCCGTGGAAGAAACACTTAATACTGATGGCTAGTCTCTTCTCTTGTTGTGTTAGACTTTAGTATCTCCTTAGTTGTGGCAGTCTGTGACTATGGACTCTCAAAGTGCTTCACCAAGGTTATCTCCACAGCCCTACCATTTGTTATAAGATGGCTCAGGGCTTTGTATCATTGATCTGTTCATTCTCTTCATAAAAGCTTTGTTACATATGGATATCATAACTCTAACCCTAAGTTTTTGCAGATTTAGAGACTCCTTTAAGATACACAAGAGTGTAGGTAAAAGCACAAGCACAGGGAAATATTTCACAAAGGGTGCAAAGGCCAGGGGTTGTCCCAGAATTTTTGCAAGTGTTATGGTTGGTGATAACAAACCACAAAGTGATTGGGGAAAGTTTACAATAAGCCTAGGCCTGTAAATGCTGAAGTGTGTCTAAAATTTATGACAGATGCTCCAAGAAGCTATTGGAAATCCCAGTATTAGAAGTGGGTTACTTCTTTTGCAATTGTTGGCCCCAGAGGCACCAATAACAATAAAGGCTATTGCCACAGTTGTTTGTTGGGGTCCAGAACTGAACAGTAAGACCCTATCGCTGAAGAGGTTGCATGCTTTGGCTGCTGTACACTTTAAGAAATAAAGTTAGAACTGGGCCCAAAGTGTCTTCTTCCTGGGAGCCAGCTCCTGTAGTTCCAGAAGTTGCTACTAAGGATGCTGAGGAGAATTAGGCCTCAAAAACCCACTAACTAATCTTGAACTCACAGAGATTCCCCCTGGTTCTGCTTCCTGAGTGCTGGGATTAAAAGTACATACCACCACACCCAACACGCTGCATGTTTGTGATAGCACAGGCAAGAGGAACCAACTAGTGTAAAAATAGTGACTCCAACCACTGTGTCCTCCAGACAGAGGAATGAATAGAAAGGAATGGAGATGCAGTCCCACTTGGAGCACAAGAAATATAGTTGCACAATACATATAGCCATGCGGTCCCTCCATGGCTCAGGGACCCTTGGAAAAGAGGGAAATGGAAGGAATGTAAGAGCTGGAAGAAGAGGTAGACTGTGCTGTGAGTGGCTGTCCTCTGAGCCAGCAACTGCTTTCCTGGAACATTCACCTATGCCCCTCTTGCAAAAGATTATCCCAGCTAGGCTTGCTGACAGGTTACATCACTCCCAGGGTATTCAACTGCTCTTTGCCAACTGGCAGCTCTGTACACGGCCTGGGGGAGGGGCCAGGTTTATACATATACATATATATATGCATCTATATTTATATTTGTATATTTATTCCTGCAGGGTTAGGCTTTCGAGGTGAGGCCGGATAGAGGAGATATGACTGTGCCCCTGTAAGTAACCCCTTAACTATACTCTGTAAGGAAGCCCAATAAATTCATTGGTTCTCCAGAGTGAACTTTGGTGGAGCCACGCCTCAGTTTATGCTCGAGAACTTCGGAGAAGGGATAAACCTTGCTTACTTCTCCCCTTGGACAGGAATTTTAGCAACACTATATGATAGAAACTATGCATCTGTCTTTCTGAGGCTGACTTAATTCACTTAACATGACAATCTCCAGTCGTATCCATTTTCCTGCTAATGATGCTACTTATCTTCTTTATGGATGAAAAACATCTTTCTGTGGTGTATGCATACCCCATTTTCTTTCATATTTCCTCTGTCATGGAGCACCTAGATCGATCCCACATCTTAACTATTGTTAATGGTGCTGAAATAAATATTGGTGTGTATCTCTCTGATATATTGACTCAAAGTCCTTTGGGTAAACACCCAGGAATTGTATAGCTGGGTCACATAATAGATCTGTATTGCTTTTAGAAAACTTGATACTGATTTCCATAGTTGCTGGACCAGTTTACAACCTCAAAATAGCGTACATGGATTCCCTTTCGTCCTCATCCTTAGCAACATTTGCTGTTAATTGTTTTCTCAATAACTGCTATTTTGACAGGAGTGGCATGGGACCTCAAAGTAGTTTTAAATTACATTTTCTTGAAGGATAAGAGCATTGATAAGTTTTTAAAAAATGATGGTCATGTGCATTTATTTATCTCATTGTTATTTTAATTTATTTTTTATTTTTGAAATTCAGATATTATTATATCATTCTTGCCTTCCTTTTCCTCCCTCCAATCCCTCCATGCATTCCCTAGAGAGCGCTCTCTTTAATTCACAGCGTCTTTCTCTTTAATTGCTGTTTTACACACACCTGCACACTCAAGCTGCTCAGTCAACATAATATTATTCATTTGTATATGACTTCAAAGCTGGCCACTTGGTATTGTATTAGCTCTCTGTTTTGATTGAGTCATTGTTTCTTTGTTGATTAGTGTTTTTGAGCCCTCTGGGTATTCTAGATGTCAACCCTTTGCCAGATGTGTAGATGAAGAAGATTTCCTCCCATTCTGCTGGCTGTCTCTTTGCTTGACTAACAACTTCCTTTGCTGGGCTGAAGCCTTTAAGTTTCCTGAGGCCCCATGTATCAACGGTAGGTTTCATTTCTTCATGTTAGTGTTCAAGTCCTCTTCCCAAACCCCATGCCGACGCCTTTATCTTGAACGATTTTCTTTTTCCTTTAGCAGTTTCAAAGGTTCAGGTGTTTTATACCAAAGTCTGTGGTGCATTTGGATTTCAGTTTTTTTACAGGGCAAGGGCTATAGATCCAGTCTTGCTCTTGTTCCTGTAGATCTCCAGATTTCACAGCGCTGCTTGTTTAAAAGGCTTTTATTTTTTCCTCCTGTATATGCTTCTTACACCTTTGTCAAAAAGCAAATGGCTAGAGTTGTATGGGATTATGTCTGCGTCCTCTGCTCGGTCCCATTATCTGATCTTGTCTCAGTACCACATTGTCTTGTTACTATGGCTCTGTAGTATAACTTGAAATAAAGCATGGTGCTATCTGAAGTGATATTCTGTTCTTGCTTATGATTGATTTTGGGTAATTGTGTTTACATATAAATTTTGAGGTTTCATTAATATTTTCACAAAGGATGACTGACTGACTATTCTTTATTTCTCACATGAAGCTCCAATAGAACAGGAACCTTGTTCATAATTTGCGACACTGTGTCTCAAGCACCTACTATAATGTAAAGTGATCACTGAGACAAAGAATATCCCTCCTGAGCAAACGTAGGGTGGGTTGAAGTTCCTGGATTGTCCAGGGGCACTCTGAATTAGTGACTGGCATCACAAAGTCTCAGTGTCGTAAGTACAATACAATATTATCCAGAATTTTTTGTTTTGTTTTATATTTCATTCTTTTTATTGTTTTAATTGAGCTATATATTTTTTCTCTGCTTCCCTCCCTTCCTCCTCAGAATTTTTTTTAATGTGATGGCACATCAGGACTTCACTGTCCCTTGAAAAAATAACATAACGCTGCTCTCTTTCAAGCTTCCCATTCAGCAGAGGCTGTGGCACACTCTTAGTGCAGTTTCCAAAGATTGTCACTAGATGGAGCATTGTGGCCCAATATCAGAGTAGATGCCGGGCTTTGCAGCAACTGTAAAGAAACATAAAGGCGTGTGTGTGTGTGTGTGTGTGTGTGTGTGTGTGTGTGTGTGT
>LOJH01007785.1:0-11594 GCA_001685095.1 Ellobius talpinus
GCAGTGCTTAAATGAATACAATCTGTGTGTTGTTATTTCGGAGTATAAGCTAGCCATGCAGGAGCTGGGCTGGACAAAAAGCAGGCCTGCTCGCTCCCCGTTGGCTACAGAGCAGTTAGGCAAAATCAAGTTAACGGGATGAGAAAGGCCATGGAATCAATTCAAGTTGAGTGACCAATAGGCCGTTTCTCAAGCAATTGTAAGAAAGGATGAATGTTTGCCTTCCAAACATTTACCTTAAACTGAGTACCTAGCACTTCCAAGGTAATGAAGTTCTTAGTAGAGCAAGGCTGAGGAAACACGTGTGAAGGAGCGAATGTGGGGAGAAGAGCAGCCCCAAAGTCAGGGTGGGCATCTCAGAGGAAAGAGACAAGAGCAGGCTAATAACAGCAGAGGAGAAACTGGGCCCATCTGTCGTTTGTGCTCAGGTCAATGACTGTGGGGCAGATACATGCATAAGGTCTAGAATGCACTGTACATTCACCCCCAGGGCCCTGGGTGTTCTCCAAGTAGGCTGCTGCCTTCACTCTAGCCCAGTCTTCTCCTCAGTTAAAACAAGGTCATCCACAGAAAACACAAAAATATGAATTAGATGACCATAAGTAGGCTGGGAAAAGAATGCTAGTTCACAGCATGAAAGCTGATACAAGCCTCTCCTTGCTCTCCTTCAGCTGGGAACTTGTACACATGACTCAGCTCATCTGTCCCTATGCCTCTAAGTGGCTGAAAAGTGCCAGCTATACAGGTTTTCATGTTGCAAATATGTGTTAGAGAGAAGATGTATTTACCAGTACATAATCCGCAAATAGTGAGATGCGACTGAGTTTCGCCTGGTCTGCAGCTCTTCATCCTCCCCGTTTTCTGGCTTTGTCTAGGTGAGAGGCCGCGAGACTTACGAAATGCTGCTGAAGATCAAGGAGTCCCTGGAGCTCATGCAGTACCTCCCACAGCACACGATCGAAACTTACAGGCAGCAGCAGCAGCAGCAGCAGCAGCACTTACTCCAGAAACAGTGAGTGTGCCACCGTCCTTGCAGAAGGCATGAGCAAGGGGGACTGTTGGCTGTTCGCATCAGCGGCAGGCTAATGGCAGAAGCTGACACTGTACCACTGTGTAGTCCATAAGAGTTTAGACGAGCTGGTTTGGCCTCCTTCTGTGTGTCGTGTAACATTTGGAGTTTTCACTTGTGTTCGCTTATGAGCCCCGAGCTCGTGCTAACATTTACTAATACTCTGTTCTAACAACTTTTCATTTTCAAAATCATTCCCTCGTCACAGAGGATTGGCACGTGTATCTCCTAGGATACATACAATCCCTTTCGGGGTACCGCTATAGATCAAGTGGACTGAGGAGGTTTTCCTCCGAGGAGGTGAACTGTTTGCCTGCTGTGTTAACCAGGGTTCTGAGACCTAGCCCTGTTCTTTGGGGGATGTCTCAGCACAGGACAGAGTCATATCAAGTTTCTTTGTTTTAGCATCTTTGTTCTAGACTATCTTCCAACAATACATTTTCACATAAATGGGAAAGGTTTGGCAACCTTATTAGCATATGCATACAGTCTACTCATATGTTAAGTTTCACCTTTCCACTCAGAGCTTTGGTGTTAATTGTTTAGTGACTAACAAGAAGAGAATAGCTCTTCTGAAAGGATGGTAGATTGGCCAATCAGAGCTCTGTTTATACTTATTTTTGGGTGCTTAAGTACCATCACTTGTGAGTTTAATACAATATATATTAGTGCAGGTGTTGCCACAGAGTCTCAGTAGATAGATAAATGTCTATACTACATTTTCAGTCTACTGGAGAAATTTCAAACACTTAACCTTTCAGGTCAAAATGAAGAGGTATCAAAAAATGCCTTGACTGAGAAAAGAGGTTTATTTGTTATTTTTTTTAAGCTGCATTGATAATTTAGTCTCATAGTCATAAGGTTTGACCAAAGATCTTTAAAATAGAAATGTAAGTGAGCAAGAAATACTAGTTCTTTTCTGACATTACTGACTACTTCTACATAAGTATAAAGAAAGGGGCACCTAACTCTTTTCTTAAGCAATATAAATGCTGCTAGGGAGTCGAGATTCCATCTTTAAAAACCATAGCCAACTTCCCAGTGGGGAGCAGCAGAAGGTTTGGAAATGAGCATGCCCCCTTCTCAGCTGAAAGCTGTTGAGAATGTAAGACCCTTTGTCGCTATCGCATCTCACATGCTACTGTCATTTGTTCTGAAGGCCAAACATAAAATTCAATTAAGTGATTTCTTCGAGATACAGAATACTCTACAGGAAAATCAGAACACACAAAATTCTCACTGGCAACAATATGTATTCTTTTGGACACCTGAACTCAGTGGATGTTAAGATAATCAAGTATAGATTCCATTTAGCTCACTTAAAAACATGCAAAAGGGATCAAAGGACTGCACCACTGAAACACAGTAGACTGCAGAGGAATAAGGAAGAGTGCCTTCCTCTGACAATTCCTTCCAGTTCAGTTCATTCTCAAAACCTTTAGCTCAGCCAACAACACCAGGAGGATGAGGATTGTATTATATATTAATGTGTTGTGTTGAACTAGTTCTGAGTCGTCAGCTCCAGACATTGTTTTTCTCATTAATGAAGAAAGAACCATCTAGCGCAGGGACTAGTAAGCATTCTCATTTTCTTCTGAAGCATGAGAGTTCTGTATTTTATGCATCTGGCTGCAGATGCTCTCTTATCACCGATCGGTTCTATGCTTGTGTCAGGAGAACAGCAGTAGGTACCATAACTGAACGAGGGTGACTGTCGCATGAATATCTAATTATGGAGTCTGAAGCTTGTATTTCATCCCATTTTCTTATGTCGTATTTGCTACCTCCTCCATGTTTAAAAGTGTAAAGTCCACTGGAAGCTCGTGAGCCATGCTGGAGAGCTTGCCAACCACTCTTGCAGGTGAATAGGTTCCTCATCTTTTTGTGTTCATTGAAGTGGAATTTCTGTTGGATGGGCACATCACAAAGTTATTATGTGTCTTCTAGAAAGTTAAGAAAGTCCTGAAGTCAGCTTCAGACAGCAGCCTTCACCATAGATCTCTTTTGTCCTATGACAAATAAAACATTTCTACTGAGATAACAAGTGCTCATGGTGATATAATCCCTTTATTAAAGCACACTATAATATGTGACTTTAAAATGGAAACAAAAATTAGGGCTTCTGCCTTCCAGTAGTTTGCATCAAATGGTGAGTTCCTAACTAAAACACTGTTGTAATATTAAGAAAGCTTTGCAATGATCAGGATTGTGTAAATTAAAGAAGCTTGCATAGATTAGATGAGAAAGGAAATAACCTATCTTTGTTTTGTAGACTTTTTGACTCAAGTGGCTTGATTCTGGTCAGGGGCTCATGCTATCTGTGTTCACATTGTGTAGATGAAAATACTGACCTTGTTTTTCTGTGTGAGGATTTTTCCAAAGTAGCTGATTGATCGCTTTGCACTGCTCCCGAGGGAATTTTTATTATTTCTTCTTTATGGAGCAATCTATTTCATTGGAGAAGAAAATGTATGCTAAAGTTGTACTAGCAAAAATGGTCTAAAAGATTTTCGGGACTTATTTTTATCCTTTTCCAGGAGTAGCTAAAGATGAATAGTAAGGAATTAGCTGCACAGCTCCCGGGGTGTTTGTTGGAAACAATCATGTGCATGGTTTTGAGTTGGTCTCTCACAGCTGTGATGGCTTGTGCATGGAGAGCTAACAGATTGCAAAATGAGATCTTTGCAAAATACAGATGTTTGGTCCAATTACATGTTTATACCATTATATATCCATGTCTCCCTGATGATTGGCATGAATCCATGTAGGTCCTCCAGTTGCTATAGTCTTCAGCTGAGATTTTTTTTTCCAGCTCTTTTATTTTCATGCGAATCTCCAAGAGCAGGAGACAGGAATAAGTAGACAAAGAAAAACTGGAAATCTAATTTCCTGACAATCATTTGAAAAGAATAAATTAACTTAGAAAGTGCCTGTAATAGCCTGTGATTTCCTTTCTAAAACATAGTACCAATTTAATGCTGGTAAGGAATCTTTTTTTTTGTAGAATGAAAATTGGTAGGAAAGGAATATACTTCCTACAAGGTGGCAGTAAAATATTTTCAGTTTATTGCTTCCTTAGTCTCCCATTCTGTGTTTTCTCTCTGCTTGCTTTTCACTTGTGCATGGATTTATCATTTCTTTCTTTTTTTTTCAACCCTTCATGGTTACCTTCATGATCATAGGCTGTATGGAAGACAGATTTTGAACCGAGTTTCTATGATTCAAGTTATTATAGACATGCTTGGGCTTCACACTGTTAAAGACAAAATTATATTTCCATTTCCTTGCCCACAGTAGTACAAATATAGTTTACTAGAGCTCAAATCTGATGAAGGACAAATTGGGCCCATTATTTTTTTTACTAAATTCCACTCCCTTGCTGTCCCATGGGCATTGGTTCATAATGCTAGGCTGGTTTGTTGACACCTGTTTTAGGAAGCCTTAACTTTTAGATTAAAGCTCCATGTGACATGTTTTCTTTTTGTTTATTTGTTTGTTTACTGGCTTTTCCCTGGAATTCACTGTCCTTGCCTCTGCTGTTCTCAGACCAGTATGACTTCTTTACACTTTTCTAGCTGTCATTTCCTTCTGGAAAACTGTATTTTGTTCTCTATGGAAAAGATTCCATTAACTTATAATATACCCTGTGACACTCTAAGATGCCCTCATTCTATGGTGATGTCTTAATTGTGGCTCCACAGTAAACAGAAGCCAGAGGACACTACTTTTGAGCAGGTTCTTCAAGACTGGTTCCAGCCCTCACACCAAGGCTGGGAAGACCAAGCAAGCCCACAAAAGAGCTAAGGCTGCAAGGACATCCCTTCCCATGTTGCCCTGGTTGCTAGCCGTTTGGTCCTTAGTCTTGCTCTTTCAGTTTAAAGCCCTATCTTTTCTTTTTCTTTTCTTTTTCTTTTTTTTTTTTAACCAGGAATGCCCCTCTCCCAGCTTCATGTATTAAGAAGTAGACATTATGCTCAGGATTACTAATGAATTTAGGAAAAAGTAAACGACACAGATATCCAAATTGATATAAATCATTAAAACCACACTTCTAAGTTAGGTTATAAGGCCACCCATTTTCAGAACATTTGCTGAAAATTGCCAGCTCTGTAGATTTGAAAACAACAGCAACAGCCAACAACCTCATAATTTCATGTTGTTCAACTTGACAACTATATAAAAAAATCTGAATTTTTATAGTGAGCACAGTATTACTTTCGAACTTCACAGCTAAATGAAGATATTTTTCAGGACAGAGGTTTCTGAGCTCTAGATTACTAATGGAGAAAAATCTCAAAGGTTAATTAAATTCAATTAAATCACTTCTCCAATTGTGCATATCTCCTTGTAGAGCTGGCCTTACTTCTAAGTCTGAAAGTTTGAACCCACAGGGTGTATCTAGTCTTGCCTTCACTGGAACGCTGATATGATCAGTATATTCCAACTAAATTAGGCTTCCCTATCAGAAACTCTCCAAACTTCAGCTTCCAAACACAGAAGTCTCCAAGCTGGATCTTTGATGTATATTCTGGCATATTTTGTTATGAACATCCCAATCTCGCTGGTATACTAGGTCATGGATTGAGTTGGAAAAATGGCCTTGTTCCTTTGAAAGGACTAAATAAATAGGATTTGAAAATCCTGTCTGGGAAACAGTTCCCAACACTTCACCAGGTTGCACAACCTTTAGCCAAATAAAAGGGCTTATTCTTGGCATCCTACGGCATAATTGATTTCTTAATTATGCAAAAGTTGCTTTCATGAGTTTGATATATGCATTTATAGGCCAAGTTTGTGACTGAGAGGATTAAAGTATTTACCCACCTCAATCTGGGCCAATACAAAATGCTCATTAATAGTTCTTTGCAGATGCGTCATGACGCAGCCCCCACACTGATAAGATCTATTTCTTCAGACTTCAGAGTTTGGCTAGACAGAACAGTAATGAGGCATAATAATTGGGTATGTGACATTTTTACAGAGGATCAAAGTTTATTCTTGTTTCTCTCTATTCCCTTTGTCAATTAATTGAGTCCAGTCGACCCATGCCAAGCACTGTGCTAAACAGTGAACCTTCCTGTCACCATAATCCTCAAATGAGTCACTGTATGTTAAGAAATGGACATGACTGGACCCCAGCTAGATCTTAGGGAGGACTTGGGACAATGCATTTTTAAAAATAAGATCCTGATGTATACTGCTGATTGGCTGCCCCCGCCTTACCTTGTTTCTCCTTTGCATAACTCTTGAGAAGTAACAGTTTGGGATGGCCTTAAAGGAGGCATTTTAAAGGAAATGAGAGAAGCAGCGTTTGAGCCGGTTTGTGCCACCTGCACTATGATCATGAAGGTAGAAGGGTGTAGCTCTGTGCTCATTTGATGTGGATGCATGAGTCCTAAGCCTTCATTCTCTTTCTCTGGTTCCTCTCTGCAGTCTCCTTTCAGCCTGCTTCAGGAATGAGCTTGCGGAGCCCCGGAGAGAAGCTCCGACCCAGTCTGAAGTCTTCCTTAGACATTCCAACCCCCCAAACCGCTCCGTGTACCCATAGACCCCCATCTGTGTTGGAGCATGTGTGTTTGTTGTGTTTCCGTGTGTGTTTGTGTGTGTGGGAGCGCGTGCATGCGTGTACATGTATCCAGCCCTCACAAACAGGACTTGAAGACACTTTGGCTCAGAGACCCAGCTGCTCAAAGGCATGCAGCCACTAGTGAGAGAATCTTTGAAGGGACTCAAAGTGTTACAAAGGAAAGATGCTTACTACAGGTTTTGTATCTTTAGAGCCTGCCCTGGTTGGACAGGAACTCCAACTGTGCTTGTCTGTGAGCTTTCTATTGTTTTCCCAGGAGGGAGGGGGAATCCCTTGGGCTGAGGCATTGCAATGTTTATTGGAAACCTTTTCTGTTACCTTCTGTAATGTTTCTAAAACTCATAATAAAGCTTTTGAGCAGGTCTCAAACTTAAGATGTATTTTTAAGAAACAAGAAAAAAATCTGTTATTGTCTGTGCTTAAGCAAATTGTGTTGACTGGGAGTCTGGGGCCCTTTGAATGCTGGATATGGAGAAATACTGCGAACAGTAACAGACAAAGGTGTCAAGGGGACTGGGGTCAGAATTCTTGCTGAACAGTCGCATCATTCATGTATGCGACTACAGGAGGAAAAAGTTCACTAAGGCTTTGCCAGGTCTGATCTCTGCCACTGTACATTAGCATCTGCTATGATAGTCTTCTTTGCACACTCCTCAAAATGGTTGTTGAGATGCTAAGGCAGGTAAGCTACTTTTATGGTGTTAATAGGAGTTGAAACTATCCCAGAAATATAAGCAGGTACCTGCTTACCATTTGTTCAATGCTGGGAGAGCTCAAAGTCTCCTCATCAGATGTATGATTGATTTGTTTAATTAGAGCTGCTAGCCCTCAATCCTGCCTACCAGAGAACCAGCCAGATTTCTCACTACTATTCATGTGCATATGTCTGGGAGACTTCTTCTCTGACTGAATGATATTCTAAGCCTACAGGTATTAAAATCAATATCCCTAGCCTAGAAATTACAGAGAGCCAATCAAGTTCTCTTTCCTTTTCAAATATTTTCCCAACTCAAAAGGACTGTCTCTGTTTCTTCCTGTCACCTCACACCCTAACCGGCTCACCAGTGCTTCCTCCTGTGTCATCAAGACAACAATTTCTTGTGATAGAGGCTGTTGCTTTGTGGATGTGTGGTTTTAATTTTCAATAAACTTTTGCATCTTGGTTTATCTTGTAGTTATTGTTTCTGTCTCTCTTGCTCCCCCCCGTGCAGTATATTCTCATATCTTAAGCGTTGCAGTTCTATGCATGGGTCTAAATAATAAGTTACAGGGCAGTCACTGGTCTCTGTCTCTTTTGTAATCTTATTTAAGATATTATATCCAGCTTAACACTCTGAAAAATTAGTTACAATGCCTAAGTCATTGGTACCCAGCCTTCCTAATGCTACGATCCTATAATACAGTTCTTCATGTTGTGGCAACCCCAACCATAAAATTTTTCTTTGTTACTTCGTAACTGTAATTTTGCTGCTGTTGTTAATTACAGTGTAAATATTTGATATGTAGGGTATCTGATATGTACCCCCAAAAGGGTTGTGACCCACAGATTGAGAAACATTGGTCTAAATGAACAGGCTTAACCCTGTGAATACTTAATGTTCTAGATTACCAAAAGGCATCTGAACAAGTTTTGAACTTTGTTTAAAATCAACAGATTTACTAATTAAAGTTAAACTAAGTTCAAATGTATCAGATAATTAGGTTTATATGCCATAAAGTCTTTGGTCAGTAATCTAAAGGGATTTAAATTTCTATGTGTTCTGAGCTTTATGTTATTGTAATTACTCTTTCCAATGAAGTTTTAATAAATGCACCAAAGCAAGTAGCAGATAAAAAGCATAAGACAAAAACATCTTGACAAGAGATTGACGTATATTAGTAAATTCTGATTCCCTTGTTATATTTCAGTTAGTAACTTTGAGCCATAAATACTTAAAGAATTAGAGAACATTCTTAGATTATTTTTTGACATTTCTTTCAGAAACATTTTTCTCTTTTAGCTATTCTTATGTAAATTTTCTCTGTACTTATAGCAACCTTTATATGATTGTGTGTATTTAAAATGATGTACTATATTTCTTTATTATGGTTGACCTTCTAAAGAACTCTTGCTGCCCATGGTCTTTAAAGACAAGCTTACCCAGCATACAGGCTACAGACAGGGCCTGAACTTGGGAAATACTTAGAAGAGGTGTAATTAGTTTTCTACTTATTTCTGTTTTTTAACCTTCCTCATATTCAAAGTGTCCCTCCCCTTCACTATTCCTTTCCCCTTTCTGTATTCAGCCTTCTAGAAATGGCTGGGCAAAATATATTTTTTTCTGCTATGTCTCCTAATTTGAGTTGAAAGTTTTAGTTCATATAATGAAAGGATTTAAATGAAGAAAGAGGAGCAAGCAAGGGTTTAGATATAGCCTGAAACTTAGCAGGAAGTTTATCTTCCACCCCAAGTCATGAAAGGCAGAAACAGGAAGTCTAATTTCTAATCCCAGATCATTTAAAACAGTGGTTCTCAACCTTTCTAATGTTGCAACCCTTTAACACAGTTCCTAATGCTGTGGTGACCCCCAACCATAAAATTATTTTTATTGCTACGTCATAACTGTAATCTTGCTAATGTTGTGAATCATAATGTAAAAATTTGAAATGCAGAATATCTGATATATGTGATTTCCCCTAAGGGGTCGTGACCCACAAGTTGAGAGCCACCGATTTAAAAGCACATCTAGCCCTGGAATTCTAAACGTTAGTCTTAGCAAGGCACACAGAAGTTAATGGTTTGAGAGTTAAAAACCAGGAATTGTGAGCTGTGGACAAATGAGATTGGTGGTAGAGAACTTGATGACATGTTTAAAGACCTAGGTTCAATCACCACCACAGAAAAACAAAACTGTGACTTGGGTTTATTAATACTTTCCTAAGTATTAATAATGTGTCCTAAGTATCTACTAAGATTCGAGCTATAGGAGACTTAGCTGTCTGTATCTTTATAGCACTCAGTTCCCAGAAAACCCTAGTAAGCCTCACAGAGGCCCTCCAATAGAAACCATACCACATTGTTTTTTAGAGCAGCTGTCATCACAGTTTACTTGCTTGACCTTTGGTTGGAGTGGGTGACAAGGACAGAGGGCACAAGTGAGAACAATCAATCAACTCAGCATAGCTTCTGTTTCCTTTTCAATGTTTTGGGGGACTGTTTGCTCAAGGACCATGGTATTGCACTTGTAATGGCCAACCATTTGACTGTTTTTCAAGGCCTTTGAATGGGCTGTGACTTTCATCCAGGATCACACATTTTCCCAAGTGTGTGATGGCTGTCCATTTCAGACACTGTGGAGTCAGTAATGATCACAGTGCCATGACCTCTTTCTTTGTGTCCATAAAATTCACTCATGTTGTAGTGGGTGTATCCAAAATTTATGACCCTTTTGACATTACCCAAAATCATTTTTTAAGTCTACTCAATTAAATATATGTGTCAAGGCTAGCCATTTCTTCTTATAAATTTGTATGTTGGTACCTTACATTTCCTTGACAAAATACTAGGTTATAAACTGACCATGTGGGGCTGTAGGGGAGTAGGAATGGATGAAGATTCTCAGTGTCTGTGAGACAGTGGGCAACGTCCAGGACTCTCACCTAAGTTCCTTCAGACTACATAGGCACTCTTGCAGAGCCAGCCTGAGGCTTGCCGTAAGGAAAGGAAGTTCAGGTGAGACACAGATCAAATTCAGGCACTTCTTAAATTTATCTCATATCGAGAAGCTAACAAACATTTTAATTGGCTCTAAAATTCAGATTTCTTCACTGTTCTTCTGTTTTTTTTCCAGTATCTCTTCCTAAAATTAAGTTTATTATAGTAAAACATAGTCAATTGGATAATAAGTTAGCAAAAAATTAATGACCACAGATTTTAGCAGGATACAGGAAATAGCAATAAATTGTGACTTGAAGTCCAGGGGCAAATGCAAAGTTCATCAGTGACATACTCTTATCTTTCCGATTGCAGTTACTAATGGTGAAAACTACTCTTTTTTTTGTTTGTTTGTTTGTTTTTCCAAGGCAGGGTTTCTCTGTAGCTTTGGGCCTTCCTGGAACTTGCTCTGTAGACCTGGCTGGCCTCAAATACACAGATCTGCCTATCTCTGCCTCCCGAGTGCTGGGATTAAAGGCGTGTGCAATTACTACCCAACTGGTTAAATTATTCTTATCGTTGGCATTGGCTGTATGTTTACCTACTTGGAGAGATGGAGAAGAATATGGAGTGTTTTCAAATTAAAGGTCCTATCTGTATCTGGAATATGGCTAACTAGCTCTTATCTACATTATGACGGCCCAAAAAAGGTGTAGATGCAGCAGCTTGAATACCTCCCTACTACCTTACTCTGTGTCTCCCTGTACTAGATATTGTCTTTCAGATGCTTCTGGCTTGATCTGAATGTGCTGACTACCCATTAGGCTCCTGAAACACAGTGGTGGTTTGGACTTAGAATTTCTTGGTAACTGTTAGATTCCCTTTATGTAATCATTGCTCCTTGCCTACTTTGGCCTTTTACATTTATCTTAGTATTTCAACACTTTCTTGATCCTGCAACCTTGTTACACACCATCATTTCACTTCTTGAGGCATATCCCCCAAAATAGAAAAAAAAATCATGGACTGAGTGTCAGGAGACTCTTTTCTACCCTCAACCCATCCATCTAGAAGTGGGCTCTGGGCATTAGGGCATATCTTTCTTAGAATTTCATATTTACTCATTCCTCAAACATTAATAATAATTATCTGTTCACCGTGTGCTTCCATACTATGGAATGACATGTTTCATAGTAGTAGCAATCATTCAGACTTGGGAGAAAAACAGCCAGGTAAACTAAGGTGGTTCCTATCAGCTGGGGTGAGCTGGTGTTGCACAGTTATTATATGATGCTTGTTTGTAC
>LOJH01007785.1:11657-30494 GCA_001685095.1 Ellobius talpinus
AACAACTGGAGAGCGTATTGTTTGCTTTACCCAGGCTAGTGTTCTGCACTAATATAGAAAACTATGGGGAATTCAGTGCATCTTCAGAAATTACCCGAAGTACAAATATTTAAGGCCATCATTTAAAAGTTTTTAAATTTTACAAAGCATTCAATATTGATATCCTTCACAAAGGCATATAAAAATAAAACCCACATAAAAAGTTAAATTTGTCTTTTACTATATCTATGAGACTGTGACCATGGTAGAAAGGAGGCAAATCAGGACAAAATTGATGAACTGTTTGATAAATTGTAAAGGAGAACTTCTCCCACCGTAGGTTGGGAACAGGCTCAAAGCCTCGTTCTATAGTCTTAGCAATTAGTCACTGTGAAGGCTACGGTCTCCACAGTCGATCCTTAGTATCTCCTCTCCAGTTTCTAGCTCTGTCCTCCAATGGATGAGGGATGGTTATTCCTGTTAGAACCACTACTTTGCGAGTCTCTCAAAGATGAAAAATGATGATTTTTAGATCTCCTGCTACTAACAGTATAGCTTGTACAGTAAGGGTACATGACTAGCCCTATTGTTTGCATGGCTATAGCCTTTATATGACTACTATATTTGTACACACACACACACACACACACACACACACACACATACAAAAGACTTGTAGAAAGTCAACACCCCAGTGGTTCTCCTACATAGAATCACAGTTGGCACACACCGGGTCTTCTCACAGCTCATGAAGATCTCAGCTGAGGAAATGTGTTTATACCTTGGGGGTTTCCGTAGGACTGTAGGATATTTGACAGCATTGTCAAATGCCTCAGATGACTGACTCTTTCAGATATTTGCTGTGCATTCCAAATGTCTTGGGAAGGTGTAAATGGAAGTCTTCAATTGCAAATTGAGTTTGGTGTCTTTCTGTTCTTCATCAGCCTGTGTGCCTTGTGAAGTTCTCTCTACTAACTGGTTTTAAGATTTAATTAATTTGAAACACAAAAGAGAGAAAGAAGACGGAGGAAATAAGAAGAAAAGAAACGTGTAAATGTTCCCTCTCGCAAATGAGATACTAAACACTCCGCTGTGTATAGTCCAGAAAATAGTGGGTTTTGTGATGGCTTTGCAGCCCTTCCTTTGAATCACTCATGGACAATCAAGGACTCTAGGTCATTAATCATGAGGAGTATTTGGTCCATGCATAGTTCAAGGGCAGGTTTTCATCTAAGGCAAGACCTGCTGGAAATGACCAGTCCTGCTTTTCAGTATCCCATGCTGACCACCGTTCCCATGTTTGTGTTCCTAGGACCTCGATGCAGTCTCAGTCTTCCTACGGTAACAGCTCCCCACCTCTGAGCAAAATGAACAGCATGAACAAGCTGCCTTCCGTGAGCCACCTTATCAACCCACAGCAGCGCAATGCCCTCACCCCCACCACCATGCCTGAGGGCATGGGAGCCAACAGTAAGCATCTCTCTCTTCAGCTGCCAAAGGATGGACAGGGCTAGTGCAGGAGAAGAACGCTTTAAGGTGGCACAAATGTTCTTCTCTAAGCTAAGTGCCACACCACAGTTGACTGACTTGGCTTTCTCAGTTAGCTTCTCATTCTTGAGGTATGGGTTTTACCGCAAAACACCGTCACAGAGATAGATGTGAGGGTGAGGGTCTTGCCTCAGTAGGGATAAGGATCTCACTGAGACAGCCCAGATGGAGACCTTCCACCAACCATCTCTGAAACGGTTTATAAGAAGTGTATCTGACACGAGGGAAGAAGTATGGAGTGCTAGGTTAAAAGCATAAAAATTATTGATTCTCCTCTGGATCCTTGCAGAATTAGCTGTGCAATGGCAAACAATTAGTTCTTTGCTCTTCTGCTTTGTCTCTACAAAAATCCCTCCACACATTTAGCATTTTATGTATCTCTGGCTTTATAGTCTGACTTCATTCCATATGCGGTAAGCAGGGAATCAATCCATAAGGAGGCTTCCCTTTTACTTCTGTACACATACGAATTCCTCATAGTAACTCAATGTAGATATAAAAGGCAGTGCAAAAACTGGATCTAAATAAGTAGATGCTAATTGGCACATAGCTTTTCGAGAAACAGATTTGCTTTGTCTATTATAAGTAAGCCAGACAAAGGGGATGCAGAGATTTGAATGAAATGAATAATAGTAAAAATGCAGAAGGATAAATAATATCTTCACAGATAAAGAGAAGGGAACACTGCACGGTTCCTAAAATTACCACTCAATGAAAAAATAAGATCCTATCATCTGGTCCTTTAAAATTCCTAATTATTGCGGCCAAATCTTTGATTTCTTTTTCTTTGGAAATCCCAGCCTATGCCAAAGAAGCTAAGAGAGCCAAAGATCTTCTGTGGTCTTCATTGTTGATTTCTCATTGAGATAATCCGCCAACAGGGACTTTGCAATAGGTTGCCTCTCTCATCCTGATAATGTACCCCAAGGTCCCAAACCCGACTGCAAAGGGAAGCCATTCAATTTTATTTTCTTTCTTGTAACAGTAATTACAGTAAAATATGCCCACTTGCTCTAGCTACAAGATAGTGGTAGCAGCAACACTTGAAATTTACACAACTTTCCACAGCTTACATTTTATTTATAGTACACAGTTCTCTGCTGCGCTCAGAGACATCTGAAGGGAAGTAGATGGAGAAGCCTCAGAATTGTACTTTGCAGGTGGCTACATCACACAGGGGTCTTTCCCCTGAGCCATATTTCTAGTTGGGAAAGATGATACAAATTATGTTCTTATTTTCTAGATATATTATTATTTTTTGCTTTTTTCCAGAAAGCAAAATTTGTTCCATAAATTTTATTAGTACCAAACTTTTTTGGGGGTTGGGCATGTAAGTGAATGCTTGAAGCTCATGGTTTTGCAAAACGCCCAAAGTATTGGTGATATTGGTGAATTCAAGTGGATTATATAACAGAGTTATAATCTGGGATTTTTTTCTTACTAGGCATAAGGTCCCCTAACCAATACCATAGCAAGTCCTCCTGTTTCCACCCAGATCTTACTGACTCGTGTTTGCTCACATTCCTCTCAGGACAAGCTTTTGGGCATCTCACTGTACCAGGAAGTCTGCTATGTCTGTGGGGATAGAAACATTGATGAGAGCTAATCTCTATGCTACAGGAGATGAGTGCATAAGATAAACTGAATGATAGCCCATTTTCTCCAGAAGAAGGAGGAACATATCAGCTTAGGAGAAGAGAACAAGAGTGAGAAGAGAGTCCTAAGGGAACAAAGGCGCAGAAGTCTGTGTTTACTTTGGAGTTCTGGTTCTATTCTGCTTGACTAGGCATGGAGTGTGTGAAGGAATATAGAGAAATTAGGTCACCCTTCCCTGCAATAAGAAAAACCAAACCCACAGCTTTCTGGTAATACTCAACAAGGCCAGGTAGACCCCTGGGCTGCTGGGGAACGATCATCTAGTAACCCTTTCTATTCCTCCTGCTTCTGTCCAGTTCCTATGATGGGCACTCACATGCCGATGGCTGGAGACATGAATGGACTCAGCCCCACCCAAGCCCTCCCTCCCCCACTCTCCATGCCATCCACCTCCCACTGCACTCCCCCACCTCCGTACCCCACAGATTGCAGCATTGTCAGGTGAGTGCACACACGGCACGTGTTCCTGGGGCCGGCCCTAGGCATCTGATGGGGGAGGGTAGACACTGGCAAGGCTGATCACATGGTTGAGAAGAAGAGACGCTTGTCCTGGGATTTGAGGAAGTTGAGTCTGGTCAGTAGGGTGGCCAGCATAGCTCTATCGAGAACGCCTATAGCCAGTGTGGGGAAAGTGAAAATGTGTGTATGTGCACACAGGTTTCCACCTGTTGCGTGGTCTTCATTTTCTCCCTTCTCCCTCCTCATTCTACAGTTCAGTTGTGGCCCATGAATTGGTGCTCAGGGCTGGGTTTCCCCAGAGGGACATAAACTGGCTCTCCTACTCCCTTTCCTGCTCTCTAGGCCTCACAGCTCTTAGTCACCACGGGACCATGATTTTGGAGTTGGATGTCTATAAAACATTTTGATATTAGCAAAACTCTAGAATTTGAAGAACCCCTGCCACTCCCCTGAGAAATGGGGATACTCCAAAGAAGCAGGTTTCTTACGGCCAGAAGCTAACAAAGCCTTAAAGACGCTTCTCACAGAGGCACATGCAGCTCCATGGTCCATGCTTCGGGCGTGTCCTCTGCTTCTGGGCAAGCATGCTTTGTTCCTTTGGCTGCTGGTTGAGCATGTTTCATCCATGTGCAATGTTAGCCACAGAGGTGATGCAGTACATGGCTTAGCTCAGCAGAAATCGATTCTGGGATGAGAGTGACATCAGCAGACTCAGGCTAGTACCTCAAAGAGAAATATCTCTGTGTTAAGGACATAGATCAACATGTATTGATATTTCAGAGTACTAGCCTACAATATTTTAACTGTCTAAAAACATTCTAAGAAACCCCCAAACACAAAATAGTAAATGTAGTGATTCTCAATTTGATGTGGCGAGACAGGAGGCAAGTGGACTTGGGACCTGACCACGGGACCCTTCACCTCTACCCCGCCCCCATGACTCCTCCTGCTTTTGTTCAAAACCTTAGGATACCTCAGATTGCCAACTGAAAAATCGTCACCTTCTAGAATGCTTATGCTCAATTACTGTGGTCAGTTTACCTAAAGTTTGAGTTTCTAGCAGTCCTCAAACCTCAAATCCAAGGCCCACACATACTTCATTTGCCCCCAGACTCTTATGCAGGGCATCCAAGGGCAAAATAATGGGTTTTCCTTTATCTTGCCAATGCAGTTGGGGTGAACTTTCTTTTTCTGTTTCCTCCTTCCTTTTCCCTCCTCCCTCTGCAGTTTCTTAGCAAGGTTGGGCTGTTCATCATGTCTGGACTATTTCACGACCCAGGGGCTGACCACCATCTATCAGATTGAGCATTACTCCATGGATGTAAGTAACTGTTAGACTTTTCTCTTTAGTAAAATTTCTTCCTTTTTCTCCCTCTGGTCCATACGCCTTACAGTTCCATCCACGCTAGTTTTAGACTTTGTGTTGGTCATGCTTCTATCCTCAATTCTGATGGAGCCATAACTCTGTCAGAAAGATTTTCCAGGTTAGAAGCTAAGCAATCAATAAACCTGATCATTAAGCTGTGTCTTATTGCACCCAAGTGTATACAAATGAGAAAGAAAATATAGAATTTGTGCAATCAAGAAACTTTAGTCTCAAGACAGGTGACTGAAAACCAAGCACTTGGGAGGCTGAAGCAGGAGGATTACTTCAGCTCAGAAGTTTGAAACCTGCTTGGGCAACATAGTGAGGCTTACTCAGAGATTGGTTGCAATGTTCTCATTAGTCTATTTAAATCACCAGGGAGGACAACAGGAAGGACATACAGAGAAATGACAAAAGTGTCATTGGCCATAGTGGATTCATAGTGGTACCACAAAGAGAAGCCTGGCTGTAAATCTCTAGCTTGTGACACTGTTCACTGGCTGTGTCCACCTCTCCTTAATGCAGAGCTTTAAGGATGAGTCAACTGTATCTTTCAATACTGTAAGACCCTGTATTCATTTGAAATGCTGCCAGCCCAGCTCCCTGCCCCTGTCATCAGGAATGATTACTGGCCATAAGTCTGCATCCTGGGCATGACTTTTAGTAGCAGTGAAATTTGAGGCTGTCACTGCCTCTCGGGGGCCTCAGTTAATCCCACTGAGTTACAAATCCCTCCCCTCTGCCTTGGAAAGTCTTTGAAACAAGCTGCATGTGATGGAACTTTCTCATGCTTTCCACTCCATTTCTTGAACTTCTGCATACATGGGAGCTACTTTGTTTCTCCGCCTCCCTCCTTGGCTGCTCTTTCTAGCGCTCTCTGTGGCATGTGCTGTCCTCCGTTCTAGCTTCCAGATGGCACTTTGGACTGATGGGAAGAGATAGTCTCTGCCTCTGCTGCTGTTTCTGTAGTGGGGACTCCTTCCCCTCCTTGAGCACCTATGCTAGAGATGTCCCTGCAGCACGAGAATGTCCCAGCCATGTAGAGATCAGTGTGTACCACGCTGTCTTATGCCCATCCCTCCAAACTCTAAATGTTACTCCTGGTGCTTCCATGATAGAGCCTACCATAGGTAGAAACTATAGAGAATGCTTTAAGAATAAGTTCTGACAGACTTAGACTGCTTTAAAATCACATTTCTTCACAGATGAAAGCAGAGTGGCCCTGCATTTGAAAAATACCCAAAATGGGGTCCTTTGTGGTAGAACAGGAAGTCTGCTGCTTCCCTGTGTCCTTACAAAATACTCACTTGTAGACTTGCCCCTTCTAGGGAGTGCCAGTATTCTCCTGCAGCCGTTAATGTTCAGAGGTGATTCCCACAAATCTGTCTCTGTTGATGTTGTCTTGTAGTGGTGCTGAGGTTACAAAGAATCTTGGGTGCATTCAGAGTCTCAGAGGTATAAAGAATGCAAGAAGCCATCTAGCTTGCTAACTTAGTCTATTAGTGGATTATTGTCTTCTTACTATGCTTTCTTCTGCTATAGAAGAAGTTAGGGTCACTGTGATGGTCTGAAACACATAGAATGGGACAATATGACAGCATGGTGCAGGTTTCTGAGTTGAGACATTTTGGAAAACGATTCAGCTTTCTCATTTTCCCCTCAGCATCATTTTGTGCACTTCTGGAAACAGACACCTCTTTTGTCTTTGCAGCAGTCTGCTATTTTAGTGTCCCTTTCTGGCTGAGGATTTTGAATACATTGAGTATCTTCAGATGCAAAGCTGAGTTCATAAGGCAAATGAAAACAGTATAGTATGTGTTTTGAAGTTTCGAGAATGTCATACCCACTGTCACCTATGAGCCCATAGTATCTAGAATGCAAAGACACAATTGTCTCCAAGTCATCCGAGTGGGGAACTAAGAACAGATGCCATCTGCTAAGCTGCTTTCTGCCCACCTTGCTGCATCATTGAGCTGAAGCATATTAAACAAGCTAATGCCAACCAATGCAATGCATGCACCATGCCTACTTAAGACTAACCCTGCTGGAAAGACCTCTTGTCCCTCCCATAGTGCATAGACACAACTGCTATGCATTTCGATGCTCTTTATCCACACACCCTAAGACCTTTCGGTCCATAGGATAATTGCAGTTATTCCTAAGTTCACAATTTATTTACCTTGTAATAGAACTTCAAGGCTTGTTAACCTGATCTCTTCTGTTATTCTCTCCATAAAATGGGTATAAAAATATCCAGCACTAATTTCAAGATTAAATAGGATTGTGAAGCTAAACTAAATAGTTTGGTACTTAGGAAACTCTCAGTCCCTAAGAGAAATCTGTCCTCCTGCCTTCTTCCCCCACTGTTAGGGACACTCCATTACCACCTTTCTTCTGGTGGCTAAAGCCCCATAGATTTGAAGAGTCTTACATTTCATGTTGAGATTTTTGCCCTCTTATTTAACTACTGTCTACACTATTTTGCGCATGGAGAAACTGAGGCCAATGAAGAATGGTGAATTGTTGTCTGCAGCACACGTGACCCAGCTGGGTCCTACTTTCGTTCTCAGTAACATAACAGCTGGAAGACAGTCAGAAAGCTAGTTTTATCTGCCAAGTTAGTGATAATAAACTCAGATCATTTTAAGCCCAAACATCAAAGAATGAAAAACAGCATGTAATAAAAGATTAGGTGTCTGCCCTCTAATGTCTGGGCTCCTCCCTGTTGCACAGGATTTGGCAAGTCTAAAGATCCCTGAGCAGTTCCGGCATGCCATCTGGAAGGGTATCCTGGACCACAGGCAGCTGCACGACTTCTCTTCACCCCCGCATCTCCTGAGGACCCCAAGCGGTGCTTCTACAGTCAGTGTGGGCTCCAGCGAGACCCGTGGTGAACGCGTGATTGATGCCGTGCGTTTTACTCTCCGCCAGACCATCTCTTTCCCACCCCGCGATGAGTGGAATGATTTCAACTTCGACATGGATTCCCGTCGCAACAAACAGCAGCGCATCAAAGAGGAAGGGGAATGAGCGCCCACCGCAGGGCTTGTCCTGTCTTTTTCCACCTCCCAGCCCCTACAGGGTACACTTGCTTGATCTTCAAAGCATTCTTGCTAGCGCTTCTCCTTTTCCTTCTCAGTCTGGTTTCTAAAGGGACAGAGAAGTAAGAGGCTACCTGTTGCCTAAAGTCTGACCTGTCACCTAATTCTGATTCTGGCTTTAAGCCTTCAAATCTCTTGCTTGCAGGATACGTTGTCCTTGCTAGATAGAAGTTAGCAAAGAAGCAGCGGGTCTCTTTAAGCAGCAGAGAACTCTCATTGACTTTTATAAAGCATTTTCAGCCTTATAGTCTAAGACTATATATATATATAAATATATATAAATATATAAATATACAATATATATTTTGGGAGGGGGTATTGAGTATTGTTTAAATGTAATTTAATGGAAAATGAGTTGCACTTATCAGCCTTTGAAATTTGCTTGTTTGGATGATTGATCTGTCCCCCTTTATCAGGGGTATCATGTATGGTGGCAGATATGTAGAGTTGAGTGGTCTATGTGAATAACAGTGATGTATAGGTCCTTTCAGTTCTTTGGATGTTGAGCATTGAGCACACCAAACCTGTGGATGCATCCAGTGTGTTTACCATTGCTTACTATGAGGTAAAGCTGTATATATGTACACAGTTTCTCTGTCAGTATATTTCATGTTACTGGTGTCCATTCCAGTTGGACTGGTTCACTCAGTGGCTATTACAAGCAAAATTTCATATTTGCTTTTGTCACACACTATAGGAAAGGACAACTTCTCTTGCTTTTGTTTGAGAATGAGGAAAGCAGGTTTTTTTTTTCTTCTGGAAATTCTTAAATGGTCCAAGTCAGCTATTCCAAACATCTGATGGGACATAGCCAAGTATACAATGGCCCCTTGACATTTAAGGCCCAACAGTTTAGTATTTAACAGGGAAATATTTACTGCCACTAGAATAGCCTTAAAACTAAATTTCACTACTGGATTGACCAAGTAAAATAACATATTCACTGCTTTTGTAAGAATTTAGGCCAGTTAGTCAGGATGAGTGGAATTTGTCTGGTCTTTACAGGGAGTTGTGATATCCATTAGGAATATTCTGGAAAAACAAGCCTGACTCAAATTATGAATCTCCACTATAAAGAAAGATGTCCCATCCAACTGTGAATTTAAGTTCCTCTTGAAGTGTGGAGTGATGCTTGGGAAACAGACCTTTAAAAGCCTTTCCTGTCCACAAGACACTGCATGTGGAGGCTGGTTTGCCTCTCTTCAAGGTCTGGAATGAGAGCAGGGGGTTGACAACTAGAAACTGAGGAGTGCAGTGTGCACGTGGCAGGAGCTGCACTGCCATTGCTTTCCTCTTGATCCTCAAAGCAGGTGTCAAGATCCAGTTTTCCAACCAGCCCGTTCCAGGCTGTGTAGACATAGAGATGTCCACAAGTCAAGGAAGACACTTTTTACTGAAGCCTTTTAAACCACATCACAAAGACTTGTCTTACACTTTGTGTTGGCATGCAACAGTCAGTGTTCCTCCTAGATATTTTGGAAGCATTTTGGGACAGATATATATCTCTTCCCAATGGAAAGCATGTGTCGTGTATATGCTAATGAGCTCCACAGTCCTGCCATGTACTTTGATAAAAGGCTGTCATTCATTGCACATGACATCCCATTAGTATTTGAAAGTGCAAATGGGTAAATGTGCCTCTGAAATGTAATGTATGGCCTTCACCAGAAAATCTTACATTGTGTATGTGCGTGTGTGAAATTGCATACTGTGCTGTTTTTGTTTGTTCTGGTTTTCTATTTGGGGATGGTTGGGTTTTCCAGAACCACAGCTGAAACTGTTGTTATTGTTGTTGATATATATATATATAGATATATATATGCAGAAACACCATTTAGTGAGAATATGATGTCAAATAAGACATGATATCTTAATTGTAAGATGGGGAAGGGAAATTTGTTTTTTAATTTTTTTTAAATTTTGTATGTTAAAGAGAATGAGTCCTTAATTTCAACGTTTTGTTGTGTTTAAATGATGAGAAACATTATTAATTTCTGTAACAAGTTCACAGCTTTGCAAACTCACTAAGTTGGAGAATGAAGCTGTGTCTTGGCCAGGTCAGGAAGACAAATGACTTCCTGGGTGTTGTGAGTATTGGGGCTGTTTTAGCACTGTTAAGGTGGCACTGGGGACTCTGAGGCATTTCGGCACTATTTAGGTGGCACTAGGGACTCAAAGTTTCTGTACTGTACCCTATGGTTTTGGCATTCGTCATGAGCCACAGGCAGGCACAGTTCCTCTCCTCGCACCACTGTTAGAAGGTGTGAGCAGCCAGGGCTGCAGTGAAAAAGCATGGAGAACAGACATCTCCTCAGTGCCTCTCACTGGAGAGTGGGAATCCTTTGCTTGGCGACGAAGTCAACAGGATAGAAAGCAGGATGCTCTTTATTAACCCATTTAGCTTGTGTTTTCTTGATTTTCTTCCCCCAAGTACGTATGTGGGATGTTGACTATGAAAGATATGTGGGTTTTTTATTTTTATAATTGTACAAAATTAAGCAAATGTCAAATGTTTTATATACTTTAATGTTTTTTTCAAAAGGTACTTTCTTATAGACATGATACTTTTTTTACAGCTTCAGTTGCTTGTCTTTTGGCATTTTTGTGTTATGAGGCTTTGGTGAGCCAGAGGCAAATCTATAAGCCACTTTTGTTTGCCAGGACATGCAATAAAATTTAAAAATAAATGAAAATACATAAAGAAATTGTGTTTGTGCCTGTGTGTGTGTGTGCATGCTTATGTCTATTTATACATCCTGTCAACCCTTTGAGCTTATTTCTCTTACTGTGGAAGAGGAAGAAATAATTCAGTTGAGGTCAAAAAGAGTTTGCTATCCAAGTAGGGATGAGATTGCAGAGTGTCCTAGTTTTATTTATTTTTTGACTATTTTATTTTTAATTTTTTAAATAGAAAATAGATTTTTTTGGTCATGATTTTCTCTCCATCACCTCCTACCAGATCCTCCCCACCTACCCAACCCCACACCTTCTTTTCTCTCTCACTCTCTTTAGAAAATAGAAAAAAATACAGACAATTCACACATAGAAAATGCATAAAAACACAAAATTTGAAACCATGATATATAAGCAAAAGACTATAAGGTAAAAAATAAAATAAAAGCCCAGACAACGCATTATGAGACAAGAAACAAAAAAACTCCCAAGATACCATATCATTGATTGTACACTGAGTTGGCAGTCTACTGCTAGGCATGGGGTCTGTCATTGAGTGTGGTATGTCTACCAAGTGAGAATCCATTAAAGAAAGCGAATTTTCCCTTGGAAAACGGCTGTCAATTGGAGACAGCTTCTTGGTTAGGGATGGGAGATCACGTCCATGCTTGGACCTGTGTAGTCCCTGTGCTGCTCCCACAGTCTCCGTAAGTTCATAGGTGCAGCAGTCCTGTTGTGCATAGAAATCATTGTTTCTTTGGTGTCTTCCATCTCACTGCCTCTTCCCTGAGCTCTGAGAGAAGAGGCTTGATGGAAACATCCCATTTAGGACTCTGCATTCCAAGGTTTCTCATTCTCTGCATATTGTCCAATTGTGAGTCTCTGTATTTTTCCATCTACTATAGGAAGAAGCTTCTCTGATGATGACTAAGCAAGAGTTAGGTCCTAATTTTAACTACATGACTGTCCCATGACGTTTATAAATAGCCTCCTCAACACTGAAGGAATACTGGGTAGATCACCCTGGTTGTGTGAGGAGACACATCAAGAATAGTGGCCTCAGAGTGTGACAGACCAGACAAAACCTTTTCACTAGGTACATAGATCATTCACCAGAATAACTGCTCTTTAACAAAATGATCTAGTGTTATTATTAAACGGAAAACTTTCTTCTCTTGTAGACTGAACTAGAATGACATGACATTAATATTCAAAGCATAGCAGGAACTTTGCAGAATAGTCAGTGTCTATGTGAAGGACCTAGACTATAACAACATCTGTCACGTGGATGAGCATAACTACATTATTAAAACACAAATGTATAGTCAAGGAAGGCGACTCTTCAATCATTTAGTTTCTCTAAAATGAAGTAATAGGTTTGGTAGCACCCATATAAGGAAGAGCAAACTCATCTGTATGAATGACTTGGGCGTGGTGTACACCACAGCACACTGGACTCCTTTCTCTCTTCGTTAAAAAATTATAGGTATGTACAAGAGAACCAAATTTATTTATTTTTTTTACAATTGTTAAAGTATCTCTTAAATACTTTACTAGCCTGAAGTAGATTCTGGAAGTTTAATGATCTTGTTTCTTCACATCTTGAGAAATTTTCTTTCATGGCTTGGCATTCTAGAAACTGTCTTATCCTTATCGATCAATTTAATACTGCTTCCAAAAGTCAACAGTATGTTTCTTTCTTTTATTTTGAGGTGATATAATTATATCCTTTCTCCCTCCAAACCCTTCCATCAACATCTCCTAACTTTCAAAATCATAGCCTTTTTTTCAGTCTTACCAACACTATCTTTTAAAATAAAATGAGATCATTCCAGAATGTGCCATTTAATGTGGTTTCCAATTGTTGTATGTGTACTGGGCCTGTAAATAAGGCTCATCAAAACTGAGATCATGAATGCAAAGTACACATGTACTTTCAGAGACTTTGAATAAAAATGAATGAAAATCATTTTCCATCATTTTGTGTTGATTATATGTTGAAAAGATATCTTAGAATTACATGCTGAAAAGATAATCTTAAGTTAAATTTCTTTAATTTTAAAGGTTCCCTTTTTAGATGCCTTCACATCCTTAAAATAATATGACACTTATTGTAGCACTACTGTATTAACTAACACAACAAATGACACAATAAGATACAGTGTTACCCATAAATATTATATCACCTTTCAAGAATGTTTGGAGTAATACAAGGTATAATATCTCTGCATTCAGAATTTTATTTTCTTTATACAATGGCACAAAGATTAAAATAGTCAAAAAGATAGTTCAAGTTCGTTGGAAGACAAGTATAACAAGATTCTGAAATTGTTCACATAAGTTCATCTACAGACTGAGTCTTGATCCATGATGTCTTAAATTTAGTTTCTCAAGCACAAAGTTCAGTGGATAAACAAATTAGGCATCTGGATAAAAGTCAGCTTTACTGAATGGTGGTGGAGCACTCCTTAAATCCCAGCAATTTGGAGGCAGAGGCAGGCGAATCTCAGTGAGTTCAAGACCAGCCTGGTCTACAGACTGAGTTCCAAGACAACCAGGGCTACTCAGAGAAGCCCCGTCTTGGAAAAAAATGACAACTTCATTCAGAGGGTCATTGACAGGAAGAGTTTAACCATGTAATGTCTTTGCTACAAAAACCCAGTCATCCTACTTTCATAGGACATGTGTAGTATTTTCTCACCACTAATGGTTCCTGGGGACCAAATATTACGACATTCTTCACAAGTATACAAATGTTAACAAAAGGGTCTGCCAAAAGTCACTGCAAATAGTGTGAATGTAACCCAAGCAGAAGTCTAATTGGTGGTTGTAAATCATCTAAAGTATTTTGAAAGCAAAGGACATGAACACCCTCTCTTCCAAACACTTAAAATCCAGAAATTGTTTCCAAAACATCTTTGGTATTTTGGATTTTCATGGTGCAAATATAAAAAGTACAGTCAAAAGCAATAACAACAACAACAACAAAAAGCCTCAAGAATATCCACAATGTAAATTCCTGTTTATAAATCAAATACGTTCCATATTGCAAGCCAGTTCACAAGCAGTTTATTTCATTAAGATCAAGAAAATAGAAAAATAAGTTACCAAATCTTTTTTGCGTTTGTTTTCTACTATCCCTTCAGTCTATCTCTTTCATTTATAAAATTGCTAAAATACGTAAGAGCGAGAGGACTCAGGAAATCTGCTGAGGTTGTTTCTCCTAGAAATGATGGAGATGCATCACCTGTAATACCTCAGTATCACGACTGTGCAAAAAAGGCCTGAGTAGGACAGCACCAATTGACGTGCTAACAGGAAAGGGGAAAATGTTATGTGATATTTTGATTGCATTCTGACAAAGTTTGCTTTGAATCACCGGGTAAAGTCAGCCACTCTCTCGTCAAAATTAATTATAGAGGTTTTGGAGGACTGAGGACAGATAGAGACAGGAAGTAGTAAGGTGGGGCTGAGAGAGGATCTCAGCTTTGTTTGGACTGAAAAGCGGAAGAGATAGGAGGTCACTGGTAGCTTCTCTTCTGCTTCTTTGATCATTCAGGTTCTTATCCTGTTATCTGACTCCTGCTTATTTATTGATAAAGAATAATTAGGTAAAGGTATCAGAAAAATGTCACTAGATGAAGAACAGTAGGCTACTAAAGAATGCTGAGAGCAAGAAAATTAGCTTTCTCTATAGATTAATTAGTTATCCAATACCAAGTGATCAGTTCTGAAATCATAGATTCAAGCAATGCTAAATGGACTCGGCTGGTTATATTTACTTATGCTCTTGTGTGTAAGCATATGTGTGTATAGAGATATAAAATATATGGCATATGTGATCGTAGCACAAAAAGGCCATGAATTTGAGGAGACAGGAGGAATGGGAAGGGCTGGAGGGAGACAAGAGAAGGAAGGAAATGATATAACTAAATTTCAACTTTTGTAAAAGAAATAAAAGTACTAAAATATGAAAAATAGAAATAGTTAGAGCCAGAAAATAATGAATGATAATAGCTCTTGTTATGAGTTACTTAAGATTAATAGTTATGGGGCACCAAAAACCTAATTTTGGACAAATCGGCTTGATTTCATAGCAGTTTTAAAATGCATGGCTATCTTGTAGCTTTTAGGTTCTGTGGTTGCATATCTAACATGGTAACACAGCAATCCTAGTTGGTAACTAATTCTTGTTAGTATGGTAAGGTTATGCAAGAAAGAACTGCAAAGAATAGTGCTATACGCTAGACCTGGAGAATATAGCCAGACTCTTGAGTTGAACAACCACAGACCATCAAATGTAGTGTTCAGTCTCTTTTTAATTTTTAAATGTTCTTTCGCATTCAGGTCTGCAGTGCTCTGAGCAGGTGTTCTAGGACACAGGACAGGGGCATCCTAAGCATAGCGTTCCCAACACTTACTCTGCACCAAGAAAGGATGGAGCATCAACTATCATTTTTCTAAACTGGATTGGCATGATGCAATTTTTTCTTGGTGCTTAAGAATTATTAAGTTATGCTGATTAGTGGCTTGGATAAATATAGTGACAGTGTGGAAGGGACACAGGCCTAAAGAAGACCGGTGGCTTGAATGAGATGCTTAAAATCTGTAAGATTCGAAGAGCCTTGAACCCCTAACTTGTCATTATTTCAGTAATATCTTTTCGGAAGTTAGTGAAAGGATGACATAAAAAACAGTCAGTAACAACAAAGTCATACTATTGTGACTTATCAGAGTCCCACGGTGTAATCTGAACTCAGTATAAGCATCTGGAAAACTCATTCCTTTTCCGGAGAAACTTTACAGAGAAAGTGGGTGTTCAATTGGTATAGTTCAGATGTGCACACTTCATCAGTTCAGAGCAGTGTTTTTCTAGTCCTGTTGGGTGTGTCTTTGGAATTTATGAGATTTTTAACTCCCCACACCAAGTCCAGATCTGTGTTTGTGCCAAGTGGGTGGCAAGCACTGGCAGCTGAACTGCCCTCTCATGGTTTTTTATCAGAATTCTCAACCTAGGACCTTAGAGGACCAGCATTTTATAATTCAAATAAAGGTTAGAGATAGAGAGACAAGGAACGGGAAGTGCTTTCAAGGAGAGAGAGCCGAAATCAGAAATAACAGAAAATAAAGAACGCAGTAAGCACACAACTCACCTGCAGTCTGCTCCCTGACTTGGGAATACCACCACTTTTTCTCTCAGATGAATCGGGGTGCTCTTATGGAATAGGTGAATATTTCTAAACCCTCAGTGCTACCTTCCTTTAGTGGGTCATTGTGCACTTCAGTTTTTTAACCAAGTTCCCACCAGCTGATCTAATAGTCCTCCAATTTGTCATTGCCTTCCTAAAATCATTCTGTCTTGCTAATAAAGCCTAAAAAAAAAAGCATTTGAGAGTACTTCTGATGCTTAGAATGCTGGGTGCGGGACTTTTAAACAATTGAAAGAAAAAGAACACAAAAAACCAACCTCCTGCCAGATCCTGGACGGTGAAATGAATAGGAAATTCTGTTGTGGCACTTCATGCAGCCTCCTGCCAAAGACAGTTTGGAAATGATCAGAAAGTTTGTGGTCAGAATTGTGGACTCTGGTGGTGGCATCTGGCACCAACACTGTTGGACTATATGAGAGCAAAGGCTGGCGTTTTGTACCTATCCATCAGAAAAGACTATGTGTATACAATTTATTTGTTGCTAACCTTGGGGAAAGTGAACATCTCTATGTCCCCTTCTTTTCCTTTTTTGCTTCCTTAGACTTCTGAATGTATTGTCACCCCAACCAGTTGATTTCCAAGCAGTACAGAATCAGTAAAAGTAGTGAGTACATTTCTTTACACCATTCCATTTTCCTGTCCCCTGTTTCTCTCTGTAGAAGATGCCCATGCTGTGTTCCATTGCCCCCTCAAACCTGATCTTCCTAGCTTAGTGGTGTTGCCCTTGAGTGGCTTTGGTGACTCGAGCAGAAGCATCCTTGCGTGTTACCACATTTCCAACCTGACCTTGAGGAGAGCCGCACGCCACCTCATCTTTACAAATGCCCATGACACCTCCGAGAGTCACATGACAGGCAAGAAGCTGCGTCTAAGCCTGGTCTCAGCAAAGGCTCACCACAAAGTACCATGCTGTCCAGTGACTGTCTAGTGTTCAGATGGCATTGAGCAATCAGTGGAAATGTGTCTCCTCAGATAGTGGCCAGATTCTTCCCTAATATAATATCCTCTTCATCAGAGAGCAGTTTGGCTGCTTTGCTTCTCTTGTCTTTCATCTCCTCGGCCTCATTACTTCTTGTCCTACAGTAGAAAACCACACTCTGTGCTCATCATCACAGCCTCGATAACACTTTGACCTCCCGTGGTGAGGGTGGCAGGAGAGTGAAGGCCTGGTCTCTCCCATGGTGGTAATGCATTCTTTCCCTCCCCGAGGAAAAGAGCTCCCTGTCTCTTGGCTGAAAGATGATTTTCTTCCAGACTGCCCTCCAATTATCTCCAGGGTGCATGTGTAATAGCCGCCTCCTCGTGTCGAATGGAATGGGTGTATTCCTGGTGAAGAAATCGGGGATGCTGCATGTCAAGGAGTGTGAGAAAATGATGCATAGATGGAGCTAAGCAAAGGCTTGTGCGTTTGTGGTGTCACGTGGTCTTGGTTCCTTCGTGTTTCCTGTCAGAAACGTGACTCAGCTTCTTCTCACACTGGGCAAAGCACTTTGGGAATTTGGCCTCGAAAGAAAACACAGCCCTGTGATTAGAGAAAGACAATCATGCTCATTGCATCGAGTAGGAAATTGAGCCCTGGGAAGGAATGAGAATGTACAGGAAGGGAATTTTCACAGTGAACCAGTTGACCTGTATCTTCCCATTCTTTTTTTAGTGCAGTTCCTCTCGACCTCTCCTTGCCATAAGCCTCTCTTCCAGGCCACGGCACTTCTGTTGTTATTTGCTATTAGTGGAGCTTGTCAAGGAAGACTTTTGTCTTAACTGCTAATAAGTGGTTACTTTCTGCTCACTGATTTCCATCCTCAAGCTGGTTTTAGCTACACATACTTGGGGTCCCAAGATCTCTAGAGCTCAAAGTTGGAGTTATTGGATCTACTTATGAGTTTTATGCTCTTACTAATATGCTCTTACTAATATGCAGGAGGCTGCTGACTCTGCCAGTTGGTTTGTTTCTTTATTTTTTTCTGCTTCTGAATGCAAAACAGAATTCAGAACGTTCAACAATCTAGACTGTACCTGGAGAAAACAGAGCCCTCTGTGAGTTAGTGAGCGCCTTTGCCTGGCTGTCAGTAATTCCCTTTGGGAAACTTTTCTACTCTTGGACTGAAGGAGTAGCACTCTTGATTTAAGCCTGGAACCCCATAAAGCAGTGGTTCTCAACCTTTGGGTCTCAACTTGCATCCAACCTCTATCTCAGAAAAATATTTACATTATGACTCATAACAGTAGCAAAATTATAGTCATGAGGTAGCAACAAAAATATGGTTGGTTAGGGGGATCACCACAACATGAGGAACTGTATTAAAGAGTCACAGCATTAGAAAGGCTGAGACCAACTGCCATAGTTGGATTAGGACAAGGGTCTTTCCCAAAAGACATTCTGAGGGCACCTGGGGGAGCCTGGGCTCGATGCTTGGGTTGCATACTGTGGCGTAGTCAGTGTCAGAGGGAACAGAAAGGAAATGTGTTGAATGGCAGGAGAAGGAGCACTTGTGTTTTGCAGTCTGACCCCCTAATCCCACTCCAATTTCAAAGCTGATAACCTAGAAGAAGTTATTTAATTTCTCTTCGGCTAGATTGTTTCTTGGGTAAAAAGAGAGCACCGTAGTATTCTGAAACCTTGTTCTGAGATCTACATTAACATACCTACAAAGCATTTAAAATATCTCTGAAATAAGCTCAGCATTTTTATATTTATTATTTTTATCATTAACTATGTGGGTGTGAGTGTGACTTGTGCATGGGGATGTGCAGATGCCGTGGCATGTGTGTAGAGGTCAGAAGAAAACTTGGTGGAGTGATGGAGGAGGGTCATCTGTCTATGTGTTACTTTCATTGGTTAATA
>LOJH01007786.1:0-10972 GCA_001685095.1 Ellobius talpinus
TCCGGTTATTGAACCGAGGCCCCGAGAGTTGCCGTTAGGTGTGCCTGCTGGAGCTTTAAAGGATACTTATTAGGAAAGAGTGCCTGTCATCAGCTGAAGGTGTAATTAGAAAGAGCGGTGAAGAATTCGACACCAGTTCAGCTCCTGAGGTAGCTAGCTGGACAGATCCTGAAGATACTCATTTATACACGTGGTTACCGAGGTTTCTTTCTAGTAGAAAGCTGTGAGCCAGACGTGCTTTTACCACAATTACCAGAAACTGTTAAAAATTCACTGAATCATTTCCTGATGATACCAAGGAGAAAAATATTAAAGCACACAGATAGCCTGGGCTACAATAAAAATGTTGGAACTTTATCCTTTGAGATATCAGCTTTGATCTTTCTTCTTTGTGTACTTTTAAAATGACATTTTAAATTCCCTTTCTCTGTTTTTTGGCTTTAGTGCTTTTCAAAAATTTCAGTTGTGCGGTGCATACATTATGATATGTATGTTTAATAATGGCCTCAATTTTCAGTAATTTGAAAAAGTCATTTTGAACTACTTACTTATTTGGATGGGTCAGACAGTTTGTTGCCATGGTGAATTTCCTTATTGAGATGAAAGAGTTTGTCTCATAAAATTATATGCCTCTGTTTAATATGTTAATTCATGCTTCCAATTAAACATTTAATTACATAATGAGGCCTCAATTAATTTCTAACCTGAATCCAAAATCTAATTCATATAAATTCAGAATAGTATATATTAGAGACAGATTAAAAATTTCCAATTGGAAACTTTCTTCAAAGTTTTGGTACCCTGTGTAGTAGTAAACATGATGGGCTTGGGTTGTCACTCAGTGGCACAGTGTTCCTATGCATGAAACCCCGTGTCCAGTCCTCAGCATGAGGTGGGGGATACGAATCCTGGAACCTGTGATTTCTCAGGGAAGGGCCCCAAGAACACACAACAAAAGCAAATGCTGGGTTTTTTCAGACTTGTTTGTAATGAACTGTACAACTCCAAAGACAGTTTTGTGATGTGAACTGATCACTTTATTTCTCTGTCACATGAAAACAGTGGGGCATATTTTTAAGGCGGCTTACTTTCCTGCTGCCTCACCTGGAGAAGAGAGTGCTGTGGTCCTCACAGTCATTGGCTGTGATGCTTAGATGACGGAAACTGCCATGTCTGTGTCTTAGTCTTTTACCCTTGAACGTAGGAATATGTTCAATATTCAATAGGATACGTAGCCTTTCATTCTTTAGTTGATTTTGAGCCATCTGAACCTCAGGATACCCTTCAAAAGGAGCTGTTCCCACCAAGGGAACATGAATCAGGTCATCATGTCTCTGGAAAGAAAGAAGCTAAACATTAAGAAAACTGGGTCCGAGGGTTAGAAAGATGATGGGGCCTTCTGGCCTTCCTCTGAGCTGTCTGGACTGCTGGAGAGGATGTGCTCCCAGATGTGAGGGTGCTCCTCTGTACCTTAGAGGACTAGTCCTCTTGTCAACACGCCTTCATGATGACTTATTCTGAAACAGAGAAAGATCAGTATTTATTTTCTCCAAGACTGGGCATCATTGCTCCTTGAGTAAACACCACCCTCCTTTTTTAGAAAGGAAAATATTATTTCCTTTAAAATGTAGATTTTATGTGTATGTGTGCCTTAGTGCGTGTGTGCCTTAGTGTGTATGTGTGTGCATGTGTGCCTTAGTGTGTATGTGTGTGCATGTGTGCCTTAGTGTGTATGTGTGTGTATCTATGCCAGGTGGAGCCAGAAGAGGGTATTGGATGGCCTGTAACTGAAGTTATAGATGGTTCAGAGCCATCCTGTGGGTGCCAGGAACCAAACCCAGGTCTCCTGCAAGCGCAGCAGGTGTTCTTAACCACTGAGCTATCTCTCTAGCCCCACTAAACTCTTTCAATAATAGCATGTTGCTAGGTTAAAACTTTGTTATTGCGTTAAAGCTGTATTAGTTCTTGAGATTATGGCTTTTAATTGCTAAGTAAAGTTGATTAGTGTTATCCAAGTCTGATATGAACCTTTTATAGAGACTTTTGAGAGATTGGACACATTGCTCAGTGTATTAAGTTATCCCAAAGTCTAGCTCAAATGGTAACTTTACCATGTGTGAAGATACTCATTTTACACGATTTTCCCCTTAAAAAGTCAATATTTAATTTAAAGCACCGTGTTTAGATGTTAGGGGCTGAACTGTGATGTCTCAAAATTAGCATGTTGAAGTACCAACTTCCATTGCCTCAGAAAGAGGCCTTATTGTGGCCTTTGTCGTGAGTAATGGTTGTATTGTAGTAGAAAGATCCCCTAATGCAATAGTGTTAGTCTGTATAAAAAGGTGAGTTGGGCACACAAATATAGGGAGGAGGCCATGTGTTGGACAGGCAGACACACACACGGAGAAGGTCATGTGATAGAGTTGTATCAAGGACTGCTGGACTCTAGACCTGAGACCAATCTTCTATGGCCTGTTCTGGTGACATCTTGCTGTTAGATATCTGGATAGCTAGCCTCTTGAACTGTGAGACCACACGCTTCATTTTGTCAGACACAAGAAATGTAGCCTTCATCAGCTGTGGTTGACATCGTTTTACTAGTTGAGTTCCACTAACACCACAAGCATTGTTCCCATGCCAGAAGCTGACCTAAATGCCAATGACATAAAGCAAATTCCATCCCCCAGAAATAGTCTTGTGGGACAAACATGATTCAGGAAGCTTGATGTCTGAGGTGGTTGATCTTGTCAACCTGATGGGACCTAGGGTTTTTCAGGAGACAACTCTGGTCACATCTGTGAGGAAGTGCCTAGATTGGGTTAATTGTGAGAAAACTAACACTGTGGGCGGCGCCATTCTATGCGTTGGGCTTTAAGACTGATTACAAAGGAGAAAGTGAGCTGGACCCCAGACTTTTCTCCGCTCCTGGTTGTAGGTGCAGTATAACCAGCCACCTCAGTCCCCTGCTGTCCTACCTTCTTGGCTTTGATGGACAGGATCTCCTCAAAGCATGAGCCACTGTCGCTTTTGTGAGGTCCTTTTGTCACAGCAATGTGAAACATAACTAACGCCATGTCCTTCCAACCTCCTAGTCACCAACTTCAAATAAACCCATGAACTTGCCTGCGGGACCCACAGGTTGCTTGCCTAGAACTATCCCACAATAACCGTTTTGTGTATGTCTTATGCTTGTATAGGTGTTTGAGTGCGCATGTGGATCTGGAGGCCAGGAGACATCCTTCCATGTTGTTCCTTAGGAGCTGTCCACTTATACTCACTTGACTAGCACTGATGTGGCTAGGCTGGCTGGCCAGCAGAGATGCCATCCAAATGACTCCTTCTCAAGCCCTTTATGACTCTCAGAGTCCACTCAGAGCTGTGACTCTCTGGTTTAGCTGTCACTACGATTCAAACATATTACCTTTAACTCCTTTTAACAGCCATCAATAAGAAAACTGTACTTGGTTCTGGCAATGATCCCGAACAGATACAGCACTGGCAGGGGCTACTTAAGATCAAAGCGAAGTGTCCTTGAGAAAGGTTTCATTTCCTTCAGTTTCTGGTTGGAACCAGTCAGAGCTCTTTTGCTCTAATTTGTGCCAGTGATGTTGCTGGTAGGTTGTCATGGTTACCTGAGCATGCTGGGCAGCAGGGTAGATTTTCATTGTAATGAAAGTGAACACCACAGCAGCAACCATGGGTGCAGCTCTTCAAGGCAGCTGCCTTCCTCATTAGACCAGGCAGTCAACCACCTCACAACAGAAATCTTCCATTTGGTTAGCTCTACTCCTTTAAAGAGACAGTACCAACTAATTAATGTGGGAAGAGAGATCAGTAATATTGTTAAGAATGTGATTTGTAATAATACATTCCTAAAGATCATCAATACACCAAAATACTAATTAATAAAAGCCAACCAAACAGCTGGAGTTTGATTCAGTTTTGTTACCTAGAACCCAATATGTTCTGCAGCTGAGGAGAGCTGCCAGGCAGTGAAATAAAAATTAAAGTTCTTATTACCATAGTGACCTTTCGGTTTGGGTGTGGAGAAGTACCTGTGATTGCTAAGATAGAATTTGGAGTCAATGAATTTTCTATAGTGCCATTTATTGCTTGGAGGGAAAACAGCAAAAGCTGCTGGGCTTCAGCATAAAGTGGGGGAGGGTTTGAATTCAAATCTGGCTCTGTAGTCATAAAACTGTATTGCAAAGATCATTCATTCCTCTGAGCCCCAGGGCATCATCCTTACAATTATAATATAAATACCCATTTTGCAGGATGTTTACAAAAATTAACTATCACCAACATTAATGATCTGAGACACGACAGCAGATATGGACAGCAGATATGTAGTGTTTATTCTCATTTACTTTCTAGGTTTACTAAAAGGTCTTAGGATTAAACTTAAATCAGAGGAGTCTTCCAGTCCTCACTGCCTTGCACGTGGGATGCCCTTCTGAGGCTTGGGTGACCTAGGAGTTCCTCTCTGGGGGTAAATTCACTCTATTCGTATAAAAAGACTATCGGACTTTGAATGGTTTTCTTGTCAAAATCTCCCCGTTTAACAATGAGAGGAATAAGTGAATCTTTCTGCACATATCTGCTTGAAACACTTGTATCCAGGTGCAGTTGAATGACTGATTGCAGCAGCTAGTAAAAGGGAGGTTACTGTTGGGACCAAGGCTGAGAGACCTTTTCTAGCTGATGGAGTTTAAAGGGAAGTTACCTTCGGAGGCAGTTTTGTGGAATGAGGCTGCAAAGGGCAGATCTTCTTACCGTCTTCACCTTCAACTGCCAAGAGGATTTTAAATGTGGGGGACTTAGATCTAGAACTCCCAGTCTATGTGCCTTTTGTTAAAAGATTGTTTAGGAACTTACCAGCTGTAAACATCCTATAATGATGGCATCCTCGGGGAAGCAGGGCTTCGGCAGACTGAGCCCTACATGTCATTGGCTAAGAAGGATGTAAAACTCCCTAAAAAGACCAGAACTTCTGAGGGAAGTCTGCATGCAGCAGCAGAAACAGTATTAGGGAGGCTGGATGACAGAGCCAAAGAACAGTGGTTGGGGATCTTGCTCACACTTTCTGAGAAACAGAATGAGACAGAGGCAGAGTGTGAGGGAGGAATGGTAGGGAGGAATGTGAGGGAGAAAGGGAGACAGATAGAAAGACAGATGGACTGACTCAGGTAGAGATGGAGATAGATTGACCAAAAGACCGACATTGTTTCTTGCCTGGAGGCTTTTCCCAATTGAAAAGTGGGCTGTGACAGTCACATTTTTCATGATGTAGGGAAGTGATCCTCAGGGCATGGGGTTGAGGTGCATGTTAATCCACCAGGGACCATCTGACACTTTCTGAAGACATTTTTGGTTCTTACACTTGGGGGAGTACTAATGGCATCTGGTGGGTCGAGCCTAGGGATGCTGCAAGAAGGGATGGTTTGGCCCCAGATGTCTACAGTGCCAAGGCTGAGAAGCTCTGGTCAATGGAATAGGAAAAAGTCTGTGCCATATCTTTTCTCTCTGACCGCCATACTCATCATAGCAATACTGTCTTCTGATGCTTTTGTTGGCATTTTTGATTCACCATCAAGAAAAAAATGTTTTGTATGCTGGTGGGTGTTCTGTGCCAGTCTTTGGACATAAACTAGCAATCTCTGTGATTTTCAACACTGTGCTTTGCTCGGCTTTGGGGTGTGGGAAACATGTAGGAGGGGTAATAATGTTTAGTTACAATTCCTACGTTCATTCTACAAAGCAGAAAGCAGGAATGTTGGATCTCAGCAGTCAAAGGATGCAAGAGTCACATAATCTTTTCCCAGTCTCCCCAGGCTCTGAGCTAGATAGCATTTCCTAGTCCTAGGTAGGTGAATGTCCCATGCATCTGCACACAGCCAGTGAAGTGTGGGCAGAGGTGGTACATTCCTGGTTTACACGACCTATTAAATGTGTATGCTGTTTTGTTTTCTTTTTCCTCCGTGACATTCTAATAGGAAGGGCTCCAGTAACCTCAAGTAGGCTGAAGCCGTAAGCTGAGAAGATCCCCGAATCTGACTTGATGGGGAAATGCTGCCAGAAAGCTTAGCTCTGTATGTGGCATAAAAAAATGAAATTTAAAAATTCCTTGTGTTAAGATACTGAACTGTTAGATAATAGCTAAAGAAGCTTCCTTACTCTGACTGTGAAGACAAGTGCAGGCAGTAGAGGTATGGCTTGTGACTATCTTTGGTTACATGCAGAAATTTACTCAACCAAGTGTGCAACAGTAAATACAATTACGGAATTGATACCTCTGAATATGCCCACATTTCTTGCTTGCACACCCTCTTGTCTATCTAAGTATACGCTGAACCCCTTCATCATGATGTACATGATGGGGGAGAGCTTTTACAGCCCAGGCTGCCATTTTAGTAATTCCAGGTTCCTTCACCTTGCTTGAAGATTCATAGATCCACATATTATCTCCTAAATGCTAAGTGCTAAATGGGATTTAGTTGGGGGAAAAAAGTGGAATACACAGGATTTTTTTTGTCAGACTGTTCCCAGTTGGTTGAGCATCTCAGGAGGCAATGCTTATTACTTTCCTGGTTGTAATTTAAACTTGTTAAATTGCCTCCAGATCCATCTTTTTTCTTGTAGCACAATGGGAAAACCCCAGAGCTTCTGCTCTGAATACGTTCCTCTTTCATTTCTCCTGCCCCAAAGCCTACTTCCATGGAGGCTGCATAGTCCTTATTTCGTAGAAAATTGGGGCTGGAACATCTTAGAGGTTTCCATTTTGTAATATTGTTTGTTTGTTTGTTTTTAATGTGCTTGGTCACCTCTGGTGGATGTGGTTCTTTCTGTGCATTTTAAACTCATGCTACGGTCACATGTTTCAAGGTTGTTGTGGAAGGCTGTGGGGGGAAATAAGGCTTTGTAACTATGCAGAGAATCAAGCTGGCAAACACATTATGAGTGGCTCATCCTCTGTTGTTCCCTCAGTAGCACCAAGGATTGTGAAGCCCTAGCTACTGTGGAACCCAAGCAGAGTTTTTTCCTCCTGTGCACAGTCTGCTTGTGGTTCTCACATGGAGACGGCTTTTAGTGGTCAACCCACTGACTTTGTGGAACCGCACTCCCACGGCATGCCATGCATATGGGAAAATGTGCACATGGTGCACACTAAATATGGTGACCATGCAGTGCTGTATGTTAAAGCTTTTGGCAAACCTTTTATTTGGTCTTTATAGATAGCCAACATTGATATGTAGGTAAAAAGTCATATAACCATAAAAAATGGAATACTGTTTGGCCATAAGAAGACATGGAAGATAAATACTTGCTACAGATCCTGTGAGCCTTGAAAATATTATGTTAAATGAGAAAGTTTGGCTGTTGAGAGTTCTAGGGCCTGCTGTCTGCAGGGTGAAAGAGAAGGGAGTTGGTGATGTTGCATATAGTGTGAAGGCCACAGAGATGGTGATGGTGTCACTGTTCCTGTAAGTCTGAAGGCCTGGAACTCTGAGGAGCTGCAAGCAGGGTGCTACTTATATCTCAGCTCAAGACTCACGCATGGGGATCAGACTATAACTTTCTTCCCACTCTTTTGTTGTATTCAGTTTCCCAAGAGATTGGCTATGGTCCTATGGTCCACCCACACAGGGAAGGGCTTTACTCCAACCACTTATCCATGAGCTGATCTCTCTCTTTCTCTCTCTCTCTCTCTCAATCTTACACACACACACACACACACGCACACACAAATATCTTTAATCAAGTGACAGCTAAGTGGGTGTAGAAAAATGAGCCACTGACTGGGACCTTTTAAATTATTTAAACTCTCCAGGTATGGCTCCTGTTGGTACAAAGGAAGGCCAGTAGGAGGCACACTGCCTTGATAGCATACTGATATACTGATATCACAAGTTCAGACAAATAAATTAATTTATTTAAACCATAGCTCTTCCCACCCCACCAAAGGCCGGGGCATTGTTGTTGTTCTTGTTTTTGATTTTGCTTTTAAATTATAAAAGAGAAAATCCAGTGTCTTGCAGATATCAAGATGGGAAATGAAATGGTACATGAAAAAGAGCTTTGTTCTAGAAGGCTACATGCAGATGAAATCGCTATGGCCATTATAGCACACATTCTGAGAGTGAATTTGTTCCTTTGGAAACCAGCTGTGTGACCTCTCCCAGCTTCATACCCAGTGGTGTTCTTTGATAGTTGAAGTCCTGTAAATAATATTCCCTCTGGTATTTCAAAAAGACAGTTCAGGTAAAGAAGGAAAATTATGTGTAATGACTGAGAAGGCAGCCTGAGAACTAGTTTGCTCAGTTGGAATTGTTTTGAGCAGGTAAATGTAGTTTCGTAACATTGGCTGAAGATATGTGTGTTGAGGACACTCCTGACATAGACCCAGTTTCTTTCAAACATTTCATTACTCAAGATCTTGGGAGCTCTTTTATTCCCTTATTCAAAAAGATTCACTTTCTTAAAAAAAAAAGACCATGCCCTTTTCTGCATGACTGAGGTAATTTCAGATCTGCATATGTTACTTCAAATCCTTTTATGCTGAAGACTTTGTCCCCAAAACAGCATGCTAGAATTACTTGAATGGAAAATGGGCACACAGGTAGCTTTTGTCTCTGCTTTCATGTGTGTGAATAACAAATTCTCTGTTGAAGGTGTTAACCATTCTCTTTGTTCTTAGAAAAACTGTCACATCTCAAAATATAGGATGCAGAGAATTGCTTGTCACCTTCATAGAAGAAACATTGGGAGAGTGGGTTATTAAATCCCCCAGTCTTAGTTTCTGAGCCAGTTAGTGACAGAATTAAGATTTTTCATCCTTCTTACATAGTGCTAAGGGCATGGTCTTGCCCTTCCTCCAATGTATAATCATGTAGACAGGGAAAGGGGACTCCTTAGTTAAGCATAGAGAGCAAAGCACACTATTCTAGTGCTGCTTTCAAATAATAATATTTATTCTTGACAATCCTGAACATGAAAGACATACCAGATAAGACACTACCAGGTTGCTTTCCCTATTGTACACAGGGAAAATGAAAGTAGTAAATGAGTTGCATAAAGAAGGCCACAAAAAACGATAAATGAACAAACCACTTCATCTATTAGTTCATCTATTTACAGATTCTTCTCATCAAGTGTATATAGTCTACTTACTCTATGCTATCTTCTTATTTAGCCTTTTAAAATGTCAGAACAAAGAAAACAGGAACTATACTGACTTTGTGGAGCTCTCAGTCGAAAAAGAGAATGGGGTGATGTATAATAAACCAATGACTGCTATAATTTCGAGGAGAATAAATGCTGGAAGAAAAGACTGGGGTGACAGAACATCACTGTCAGGCATGGGTGTATAGGAAATATACCTTTTAGCTAGTGCCAGAAATATGCAAGCATAGATAGTTCTGGAAGCTTGGTGGCAGGGAACAGGGAAATAATCTAGGCCAAGGAAGAGGATGTACAGAGATCCAAGAGCAGCAAAGGTCTAGACATGTTGGAGAAACAGAAAGATAAAATAAGAGTGAGTGCTAGGACAACAGTAGTGATTGGCAGGTGTCATCAATAATCTGTACAGTTGACCTTGCAGATCATGCAGAAAATTTTTATCTGTGGGATCCAGCATGGAAGATATTAAAATCTCTATGCAGATAGCAGTAGCACCAGGTTATTTACAGAGAAACGAAGGATGGAGACAGGCAAGGCTATATCAGAGACTCATTAGGAGATCTTGGTGATAATCCAGACCTATGATAGTATCGCCTCTGGTGTGGAGAGAGCTGGAGAGAGGGACAGGAAATGTCTCACCTGGACTGTGAAGACAGATGTCAATGGGTGTGGCACCTGAGGGAGAGGAAGACTTTATAAAACTGTCCAGATTTGGGTGTGAGGAATCGGTTAATGACATGGTAACCAGAGCTTTGTTCATCTGGGACACAGAGAGAACAAGAGCAATAATGAAGAGCAATCCGTTCCTTGCTGAGTTCATATGTGGGCTGTCAAAATCAGCATGTAAGTCTTAACTGTGTTGATGTGGGCCTCGGGATGAAGGGCTAGCCTTGGATAACAGGGCAATGGAAGGGAAACAGGAGTACACCAGGAAACTGGTGGTGTGTGTGTGTGTGTGTGTGTGTGTGTGTGCATATCTGAGCTGTCCACTTAGAAGATCTTTATATTTTTCTTATCACTTTGAAAAAATGCCTGACAGAAACAGTGCAGGGAGCAGAAGTCGATTTGCCCATTGTATCAGTCCCTACAGCTGGAAAAGCCTGACACTGTTCACAGTGACTAGCTACAACTCATGCCAGAGGCTCCTTCATGCCTTGGTGGATTGGAAAGCAGAGAGCTAAGACCAGAAGCAGAAATGGCTATTGCCTTGAGGTGTGACCCCAGTGACTTAACTCAGATAACTAAATCATATGTACACGAATGTCCCACACTTCCCACAAACTGTCCCTAGTTTATGGGACTGGGGTTGCAGCAGGGTTGCCCAGGGAGTGGGTGCTGATTGCTGTTTCAGCGCAAGACTTATCTGTTAGTAGAATTCTCTCATCCTCTCAAGATAGTCGGTTGTGGGCTCTTCAAGTTTCTCCCGTGTGGAGTCTGGCCTTTACATTAGAGAGAATCATGTGCCCTACTGTAATCTCCTGATGTAAATAATAATATTGCCCAGAAAAATACCTTCACATGAGTGTCTAGAGTAATACTGACCAATATAGTCAGGTGCTGTGGCCTAGCCAAAATTTTCCATAAAATTAACCATCATCTTTACTTGCTTATGTTGTATTGACTAATCTGAGCTGAGTGGAAATCAGGCATCAAACTCTGAGACTCTCTGCAAGGATTGGGTTTGAAGCCCAGCCTCCCATTTTCCAAATAACATTAACCTTTCTGTATTTTACTCTCTTCATATGTAAAACGGGGTGTGTGTGTGTGTGTGTGTGTGTGTGTGTGTGTGTGT
>LOJH01007786.1:11043-24533 GCA_001685095.1 Ellobius talpinus
TATGTGTGTGTATGGTTAAAGTTCTAGGTCCTAAGATAGCTTATTGTCAATACCCGAGTCCCTCCTGGTTCTTTTGTGGATAGGATGTCGATACTGGACTACATAACATGGGTCTGTTGTGGTTCAGAGCCAGTGCACATTTGTTCACCCATTGACACAGCTTTAAGAAAAATACAGCCTAATTTAAGACTCTAGAAATTTGAATCTATGGGTTATCTTTGGTAACCCAATACAGTCATAGGACGGGCAGAAGCTTGAGTTGGGGTAACTGATTCGAGTCATGCAATCAGGTGGTGTCATTTCTTGTGTCAGGATACATCACTATGCAGCAGGCACATTTCCTCAATGCACTAATCATTTCTCATAACTGATGCCATGTTTGACTTACTAGGCCTGAAAGAAGCTTTATATAGGGCCTGATGGGAAACCAGATCTTAGTACATGCAACTCCACCTACGTAGAGACAGGTTAAGGGGGTCATATTGTTCCTGTTATGAAATATTGCTGATGCTATAAAACTGCTCATTTAATGTATTGTGTAGGCTAATGACTGGATTGGCTGAATATGTAGAACAGGTTTTGACACATACTGACTTCTATGACCAAAAATAGGGTTTCATCTTTCCCCTTCAGGTGTGATATACAGAGAAAAAGACAGAAGACTCATTTTTTTTCCACAAAGAATTTCTATTTTAGAAGCACTTTCTCCCTTCCACTTAGCAGAAGCATTTCTAGGTGTGAAAGGTATTTATCCACTTGAGTATATTGCTGGAAAAGGTCAGATGTTTTCATCCTGAACTGCTACATGAGGGGAAATTACTTGGCAAATCATCACAAGCATTTTCTTTTCTTTCTCTTTTGGAGACAGGGTAGTGTGTGTGTGTGTGTGTGTGTGTGTGTGTGTGTGTGTGTGTGCGCGCTCACGCGCATCTATATGTAGAGCCCAGAGACTGACATCAGTGTCTTCCTCAAATACTCTCCACCTTATTTGATTTTTTGAGGCAGGGTCTCTCACTGAAGCTGGAGTTCACTGATTCATATGGTGAGCCCTAGGGATCCTACCCCTGGCTTCTCCATGCTGGTGTGACATGGGAATGTTCTTTCTGATCCTCTGGCTTTTCATTCAAGTGCTGAGAACTAAATTCAGGTCCCCTAGCTTGTGTGACAAGTGCTTTACTGACTAGCCATGTCTCCATTCCCTAGAGACATTTTCTTGTTAACAGTGAACTCAGAGGACAATGACCAACAAAGTCTAAACTTATTTATTAAAATATTCTGCCTGTCTGCAACAGGACTTAACTTGGTTTTTGCTTTGCATAAGAAAAAGTAATTGCAGCGGTGATGATAACGCTAATAATGGGTGTATGTGAGTCAATGAAAACGAAGAGCTTTCTGCTGGCGAAATAGTTCTAGCTTCAAGATCCACGAAATTCCTGGTATAGTCTGTAGAGACTCCAGCATCCATTATAACTTTCTGACTTACTGCCGACAGTTTTAAGCATTTTATGACACCAGATACTCATCTTTTACTGCAATCACAGCAGTTTAAATGTGATATCCATCTTAGGTGTACTTGGCCAGCTTTTTCCTCCTCTTTTGCAGAACTCTGCTAGAATTTTGGTCTCTGACATTTTGAGCCAGTTTTCAAAAGATTGTTTCCAAATTAGTTTAAATCACTTTCATTGGCATTTGATGTCATTTAACCAGCCGTATGATTAGGACAGCAGGGCTCGCTGCTGCCCTTGGACTTAAAGTCTACTTTACTTCTTAATCAATATATTTTTATTAGAAGGCTTTAAAGGGATTTAAAGTACATCCACTAAAATTCTGAGTTCTCTTTTTTAGAACATTGCTTTCGTGGTTTCAGTGACATGAAACATCCAATTTGTACAGACAAAGAAAGATCAGGAAGATCACTTGCTTTCTGTGAGTTAAATTGAAGTATGGGGAGTCTGTGGTAGTTTGGTTTTTATTGTCAGGATAAACACCGTGACCAAAAGCAACATGGGAGGAAAGGGTGTGACTTATACATCCAGGTCACAATCGAGAGAAAGTCAGTGCCTGAGCTCAAGAAGGAAATCTGGAAGCAGGAACTGAAGGGAGAGACCTTGAATTATGGCAGTTTACTGGATTGCTTCCCCTTGCTTGCTCAACCTGCTTTTTTTTTTTACACATTCCAGGACCACCAGCCCAGGGGTGTGGCACAAACTACAGTGGGCTGTACACTTCCACATTAATCATTAACCAAGGAAATGCTCCTTCAATCTTGCCTACAGGCTACCACAATATAACACAATATAGCCATTTTCTCAGTTGAGGATTTCTCTTCCCAAATGCCTAGATTGCTTCAAGTTGACAAGAAGCCAACCAGAATAGAGTAAAAAGTGGCATTGTTTGAATTCCTTTGGCTACATCCATTTTTTTTCTCCCATGCTTGTGTACTTTCTAAAGTAGATCTCAAACAAACATGCAGTCTTTGAATTTCAGATTTCTAGGTCAGAACGTGTCCCTACAGGTCAAACATTTCTTATTGGAAAAACCACAATCTGAAGTGCCCTAGAATCCAGTACTTTCTGAGTGTCCTCATGATGCCTCATGTGGAAAAGTCTGCACGTGATATCCTGTAATGGATCATAGTTAAAATGTAGATTAACTAAAAGGTTTCACATCACATTACCTTTCTGATAAGTGAAAACAATTATATGGAAATTCTGTCTTTAGACAGGGGCGCTTATCCTCCAAGATAAATCATTATGTAAATGCAAATATTCCCAAATTCATCTGGTTTGGTTTGCTTCAGCATCATGGCCAGGAAGGTTTTGCAGGGAAAACTGTGGTGCATGTCATAAGACTAGGAAAATATGCAGAAGACTGCAGTGCCTTCCTGATATGTTTACTGAGCCTTTTCAACTTGACTCAGAGGGCTGCCAAACTCAGAGGCACTGACTGGGGCCTGAAGTTGCCTTTTGGAGTGAAATGCCAGGCCATTGCCCAACAGATGAGAGGGGCACTCTCAAAGATCCTCTCCCTCCCAGAGATAAAACTGGAAGTGATGCCTTAGGTTACCAAGCAACTCATGAGTGGACTCCTGTACGCATTCTGCAGTTCTGCACGATGAGGTGGAGAAGCTCAAACAGGCTCACTAAAGGGGAGATGTGGTTTGCAATGCAGACAGCTGTTATGGCTGGGTCTACTCCATGCTGAGGCCAGAGGACCTGGCCAGACCATCCCTGCAGCTGCTGCTTGCTCAGCGCTTTCAGATCTGCTGGGCTGGCTTTTCCTGTCCTCTGCCAACCCAGGAGGCCATGCCTGGCCAAAAAGGCGTGCACTCCAGGAGTCACATTTGTTTCTTTTGGATGCATGTGTTCTAATTAAAGATATAAAATACAATTATGGCAAAAAAAATTGGAAAAGAGATATCACGTCATCTGCTTTCCATTGAAGTATGTCTACTATGCCTCTCAGTACTCGGTGATTTAGGGTTGCTGTTGAGAGTAGTTCTGAGCTATCCCTCTCTTCTCACCTAATACCTTCTGCAACAGCAAGTGCACACTGGCAAGGCGGCAGGTGGGAGGTAATGATGCAGCTTGTGTCTGGGATTGACCCACTTGGGAACCCATACCTCATCCTTCACTGCATTCCCAAGTGGGCTGCTGACACACAAGAGCTCTTGTTCTTCTTCTCTAATTGCTTGGAAAATTTCATGTTGTTTTTCTGACTCCTTGCCATGAACACACAAGTGCACAGTGTATAAGAAAGAACTCAGGGGCTTCTGCAGCCTGAAGATTTGAGTTCCCATGTATCTCTCTCAAATATCCCGCGATGCTTTATCTTGAAGGTTCAAAGGATCTGATCAAGTAGATGATTTGGCTGTCAAATTGGCTTGGTGGCTTTCAGGGTAATGTTTGCTTCCATTCTTTTTCACTCCTGAGACACACTCTCACTCTGTAGTCCATCCAGAGTGGCCTGGAATTCCTTATGCAGACAAGGCTCAAACCACAACAGTCTACTTGCCTCAACCGCCCAAGTGCTGGATCACAGACATTAGCCAAATGCCCTTAGCAGACTTTCATTCTGATGCTTTAGCATAAAAGATGCTCTTATCACTATACAGTGACCAATACCTACAGGTTTAGGTATTAGTAAATTAGTAAACACCTAAACTAAGTGTCTTTGTGACATTTCATTGCTAGAGCTGTCCCTGTACTGGCTTGACCCTATGATGTACCTTAAACATTTCTTAGTTTATACTATAGCGTCATAATATCTAATAGATAAGCTGTATTTTGCTTTGTAAAAACCATGTTAGTAAGTTTTTGTTACTGAAAACCTACTCAGTTGTTCTACTTTCATTTCTGGTGCTGCAACACAACAGCCTGATACAAAACAGCTCAGGCAAGAAAGGGTTAATTTCGGTTTACAGTTCCACAGTGCTGTGGAGAAGTCAAAGCGTTGCATCCATAGTTACGAACACAGAGAGAGAATACACACGTAGAACTGTGTTTCCTTGCTCTCATCTAGTTTTCTCCTGCCTTACATAGTTGGGTACTCTGTGCCTAGGGAATAGTGCCGCCCACAATGTACTGTGTCTTCCCACTTCAGTTAATAAGACAATTCTACATAGACACGGCCATGGGTCAAGCTTATTCTAGTAATCCTTCGGTTGAGGTGCTCTTCTCAGGTAGTTCTAAGGTTGTGACAAGTTGACCATTAAAAACTGACTACCACACCAGGAACACAACATAAAAGGAGGACATTCCTTTTTGCTTGTGGGTTTTGAGGTTTTGATCTGAGGTCAGCTGGTTCTGTGTGGCCCATGATAAACCAGAACAAGATGAGAAGAGACAGCAGAAGAAAGATACTCCCCCGCAACAGAAGCCAAAAAGAAAGTAATAACAAGAAGTATCCAAGGTCAAGATTTATCCTTCAAAGACACCCACAACAAGTCACATATGTCCATTTTTGCACATTCTGCCACCTCCCAATCATTTGCTAAAAGAATCTGTGGCTAGATCAAACCATTGGTTTTGCCAGAGCCTCCACCAGCTGATATCCTCTGCAAATACACTCCAAAAGACCTGGAGGAGGGCTTTGTGATCTGCTAGGCATCTCTCCAGCTAGGCAAGTTGCCAAACAAGATTAACCATTGTGAGACCATCCCATCTACAACTTCCTACCAAACGAGTTCCTTAAACCATGATTAACCTTCAAATAGAGAAAACAAAAGATCCTGACTCCCTCTAATACGATGTAACTGTCTTGGGTATAATTTTAAACATTCCAAATGGCTTCCTTGAAGTCTCAACAGTTCCTGTAGTGGTTAAAAGTTTAAATCCAAAGTCTCCTTCAGGAAAATTCTTAGCTCTGTCTTTGCATTCATATAAATATTAACAAAGAATGAAAAGAAAACGGTTATATTCTTCCTATACACTGTGCCCCAGAACAAGTATTTCTACTCCAAAAGAAAGGACTAGAAGAAGAATAAAGAGTGAGGGTGGACCAAAGCAAGATAAAGCAAACACTAACCCCTAAAGCATTGTGTCTAGCATTCAGGTCCAATGGTGGCACAATATGTGTTCCTAAGGCAGCACCCACTCAGTTCTTGAGCAGGCTTTCTCCACTGCCTGCACCCTTCCTTAGTCGATGTCCATGACCTTTAAAGTCCTAAGTAATGTTGTTGATGGTTATTCTTGCTGTTTCACACATTGGCCTCAGAGGGACTCTGGCCCTGTTACCTATTACATGGTTTCCCAGATTTTCATTAGAAATCTGGGCTGATGATGCCGTAACTGCATAATCCTTGCTTCCCGCATTCCCATGACACCAGTACCTGGTGGATGACAGCAAAGTTTTGCATGAGCTCACAAGGAACCAGGCTCTCTTGAACCATGGCTATAACAGCATTTGATCACCTGAGAAAGTGAACATAGCGACCCAAATCCTAGGCAATTTGATAGGTCTTTGTTCACAACTGAAACCCAAGGAGCACAGCCCTGTCTCTGCATTGCTATTGGCCTTCTGATCCTCTGTGTTTTACGAGGATTTTAGATTTCTCTTGATCCAATTAAGTTGACAAGGTCAGCCCTCACAGGAATGTCCCAGATTTTGTGAATATTATATTAAAAACACAGTTTCTTTTTTATAATATTGAGCCCAATTTGTAGTATACTCTGTAGAATTCAGGATTTTCCTTCTTTCTACTGCCAGAAGGAGGACAACAGGCCACCCATTGCTCATACAACAATGTCCAGAACGTTTAGCTTGGAGAATGCTAACAAGGGCCCCTGCTTCAATTTTATTATCATTCACTCTTACTTCAAAGTTCACAGTTCTTAGAGCCCCGTGTCTCCTTCACCTCTGCACCTTTGATTGTGTGGATCCTTCTTTACCAAGTCTCATGGGAATTATTTTTCAGATCTTTGGAAAGGCCCCATTTTCCTAAGGAAACATGGCCTACTCATTCCAAGTAGAGTTAAATGGGCTCTTTTGGAACCAGGGTACTTACTCTCTCTGTTCCAACTCGTTCCTTGTTAAGCCAAAGCATGCTGTGCTGTTGCAAACCACGCAGGTAGTAGTGGGCCTGTGTTTGCTAGCCAGTGCATTGATGTCACATGTCACTCAGTTTGTGGGTTTCTGGAAATCTTCTTTTAAGATGTTTTAACTGTACATCTTCTGAAATAGTCAAAGAATAAATGCTTGAGATCTTTTCAACATTAATGTTTCCACAAGACACCTGGGACTTCTGTCAAAATGTGGATTCTAGCTTAGTTGCTCTGGCAAGTGTCCTGTGAGCCTGCATTTCTTACCATCTTCCTGGGGAAGTCAGTGCTTCAGGCCATGGAGCACACATAGACTAGGCAGCATTAGCAGTCATGTGGTGTGTCTCCTTATTTCCAATAGATGAACCTTAGTGTGAGCCTTCTGTTTCAAAATGCCAACAAGTAAAGGAACCACTGTCAATTGACTCTGGGAAACTGGTGTGAAATGGACAGTTTATCAGTCTCATCCCATGAAGGATGCTTTGGGGGGTCTGTTCAAGTCTGTGTTATATTTGTTACCTTTCTTCTTCTTGGTGACGAAGAGAATGCCCTTATAGGAGAGTATCTATCATTGTATCCAGAGACTAGGAAATCCCATTCAGTGATTCCAAAAACAACCTCTTATATATTAACGCCTAGGGTCAACCTTGATTGTCAATTTGATTGTGTTGACAATGCCTCAGAGAATTAGGAAAGCACACCACAGAAAGACACTCTGTGGATGGGTGTGGCCATAGCTTAGGAGTCCTGGTGAAACAGCAAACGGGAGAAATGAAGAGCCCACAGTTGTTGTGGGGGTTCCTCTCTGACTCCTGGCCAGCATAAGGAAGCAGATTTTATCACATGCCATGCTTTCTGCCTCCTCTCAGCATCACAGTGATGGGTCTAGCCCACCATGGGCTGGAACCCCTAAGACTGGGGCCTGAAACCAGTCCTTCCTGCTCAAAAGTCTTTTCTCAGCTGTTCGTCACAGCGTTGGAAAGTCTGATTAATGTATAGGTCTACTGCAACAAAGTGCATCTTACTTGGTGGCTTAACACTGTAGGTATGTAAACTCTCAAGGTTCCGGAAGCCAGAAACTAGTATTAAAGCATTGTCAGGGCTCTGGGGAAGACTCCTTCCAGCTTGTGGTGTTTCGAGGTGTCTCCAGTTTGTGGCAACACCTGTTGTTCCATCCTTATATAGTCTTCTTCCCTGTGGGTCCTTGACTTTCAAATATTCTATAGTCTCTAGTAAGGGTACCAGTCAGTGGGTTGAGATGCCATCTAAAATCCAGAACTATCTGAAATCTTTGTGTTGAACTCAATTATTTCTTCAAAGGCCCAATTTTCAAATGAGCATGCATGCATAGGTCCTAGAGGTTTGAATTTATACATGTTACTTTAAATATTTAATCCCTGAAGCTATCATGGATGCAGAATATCAAGACTGGTGTCCCATTCAATATGTGCTGCTGCAATAAAAATCCCATATACTAGTATGATAAACTACAGAAATTCGATCTTACCATTCTAGGGGCTGTGAAGTCCAAGCATAAGGGAGCAGCAGACCCAGTCTCTGAAGATGCATGGAAGGCACTGTCTATTTCCCCCCACCCAGAAATGACCAGTACACTCCTTGTGGCCTTTTCATGAAGGAGATCATGGTTTGAGTGTGAGATGCAGCCCCTCCCTGCCCTACAGAAGCATGCATTTAACTTTAATATCTACATAGTGGTGCCGTCTGTGCAACCTTGAGGAGGGAGGGCAGAAATAGGAGGAAATGGTTCCCTGAAGTGTGGGTTTTGAGAGTCACAGCCTGTGCTTGCTTCCTGTTTTCTGTTTCCACGCTATGGAGATGTGAGCAAGATCCCTCCCTCTGCTTCTCCTCTAGCTGTCGGTGTTCCTGGGCCCCTCCCTGCCATGATTGTCTGTATCCTCAAACTATGATCCGAAATGAATCCTTCCTTCCCTATATAGATTTTTATCAGTAATTTCATCACCATGACAAGCAAGGTAACTGGTATTTTCACATGGGTGGGCCTCATAACTGGATCATCTCCAAGATGCCCTACCTCTTGTGACTATTATAGTGGTGACTATGTCTCAACACTAAGGGGACCCAACACTCAGATTAGTGCAATGGGTGCAGGGGAGTAATTTCTGCAAACATCCTGCCCTATGCAGCGCTCGGGTGCTTTGCGCCTCTGTTTCAAGGGAGAGGGGATGAGGCAGGCACCTGTGTCATTCATTGTCCTTGCGCCTCGTGTGGGAAGTGGCACAAGGGAGACAACAGTGAACTGTTGCTGCATTTTCTTTTCATGACACTGAGGGTTTTCCCCAAGGCATCATCACTCATGTCCCTGTGCTAAGTAAGCATTCAGCATCCTACAGCTCAGGTCTTACTTAGAGCAAACAGAGTCCACACAAAGTCCTTCCTTGAAGCTGTTGTTTAATCTTTGTACTATGAGACACCTGACACTGGATGTCACTTACTTCTGACTCTCATTTGCAAGGTATTTCCTACAGAGTTTATTCCTTTCTTTTGCTTATTTATTCATTTCTTCCTATGCCTCCTTTATTCTATTTCTTCAAGTCTATAGTCAGTTTTATATTTGTCTTCCTTCCTTTCTTCCTCCCTTCCTAGCTACCAAATGACCAAGCCACTGTGCTGTACAACATTTGTACTTCAGCTCATTCTAGAAAGTTCTAAAGGTTTTTCAAGAATATGGATTATAGTACATGAAAAATATTGTTTTGCTGCTCATGTGTTAAACAGATGTAGAAGAATTCAGATGACTGTGTCTTCCTGCGTGAAGGTAAATTGGAAAAGGTCACTCTGTGGATCGGAAATATCCTTTCCAGTGGTCACTTGCTGGCAGAAGGCATGAATGTTTGCCTTGCGTAAATTAAGTTCCATTTAAAATTTACTTTTTATGTTATGTGTATGGGTGTTGCCTACATGTATATCTATGAACCCTTTGCATGCCTGATGCCCTAGGAGGCCGAAAGAGCGTGTCAGATCACCTGGAACTAGAGTTACAGTCAATTGTCAGCCACCATGTGGGTGTTGGGAACTGAACCTGGCTCCTATGGAAAAACAGTCAGTACTCTTAACTGCTGAGCCATTTTTTTTCAGCCTCAAGTTCTGGTTTTTAACTGCATGTTTCCTTGAATAGATTATTTTCAGAAAACAAGATAGAAGATGGCAAAGAACCCCTTCATTGTGCCTCTTTGCCTGGCATCCTGAGGCTGTGTGTCACTCACTGGAGACTCTTTTCTTACTGTCTGAAGCACTGGCTGGGTAGCAAGCAGCTACTGGGAAATGCATGGAGTTCTGTGGTGACAATTGTGACACAGCTTCCTTATGAATCTGGTTTCCCAGCCCACCCTGAGCCATCCCACAGCATTGAACTTCTTCATTTGGGGCTTTGTTTGTTCTCAGGTATAGTTTGAAATCACTTTCTCCAAAAATCAATGTCATTGCATAGCCAGGCTTCCCGCGCTGTCATTGTGTCCACAGGAAGGCATATTCAATCTCCTCCTTGGTGGACAGTGAAAGCTAAACCAGAATCCAGTGACTCTAAACTGCTCCCTTTACAGACGAGACTATGCATCTTATGCCAGACTTATTACTAATGAGATATAACATCATTAGGGGAAAATATTCTACTTTGGTTTTTCCAACTATTTGGTCCCAGCATCTGAACTTGAATTTGTGGGTAAGTAGCAGACCCTTTAGCAAAAGTCATTTAGAAAGACTTTTCTTTCTTCAGATATTTTCCTACATATTTTTACTTATGTGGCTTAAACCGCACAGAAAATGCTGGGTGTACTGTAGTAAAAGTAAAACGATGTATCTGTCTGGAGCGGATCTGGCGTCTGCTCACTGGTATGAAATTCGGGAAAAGGACTTCTGCCCTTTGTGCTTCAATGTTCTCATCCATGGAATGGGACCAGTTAGAGTTTCCATGTGGTCAGGTTAGTTGGATGGCTAAGTAGGAAATGTGTGTCAAGTTAGGAACCCAGACTTGCCCTACCCAACAGAGAGATAACGTGAACAGTATGATTTTTTTTCTTAAAGTGTTCCAGCAGTCATACGGAAGAGATGCGCAGAAATATTAAATTCATTTTAATGCTTATTTAATCCCAAATACTAAAATAGTTTCATTTCAGAATGTAGTCTACATAAAATGGTTTATGCTATGTATCACTTTACCTTCCTCTGGTCACCATCCATCCCCAGTACTGATTTCCTTGGTCTGGGTGTGGAGACAGGGGTTCCCAGGTTTGTGGTTTAAGGCATAGATAAAGAGTCTTGGATATCTGTACCAGGTGTGGGAAACGTTCCATTGAGTAAATTGGTCAGGGCTGTCCTAGAGAACCCTTCCCCCCAAACCCAATCTAGACTACTGACATTGTTCTTGTTGCCTACCAGAACTTGACAGTAATACCTGGTATACTCTGAACACAGGACACGGAGACAGGAATCTGGTACTAATCTGGAAGCTTCCTCCTTGCTGGCCAGCCTTCACAGTTCCAGAAGATGCTGTGCAGTCTGCTGGGTAGAAACATCTTTCGCAGCCTTACTCAGTTATGAGCCCTTCTAGGCACAATGACAACAAGCCTGGTAAAAAAAAAAATATGACCATGGGTGCAATAGAGGCTTGGATGTTTGGGGGCTAACAGATTTCTGAATGGATTTAAGACCTCCTTCCTAAGGGGTACCATAAGTCATGGCTGAGCAGGTCAATCTAGTAGTGCTCTTATTTTGTTAAATGGATATGGTATGTGAATGCCTTCTGATTAGCACAGCTCTCAGTCCTCATCAGAAAAAACTGCTCCTTCTAGTGGGTGATAGTGAATACATTCATTAATGTTCAGAGTGCAGAGAATAAGTGGTCTGTGGAGGGCCCATCCCTAAGTGGGACATCTTTATCATTTAGTTTTCCAAGCACCGCCATTGCCTTGAGACTCAAAGAACAACCCGAGGAGCCTAGAATGATCATAAGAGCCACAGGTCTTCAGGGACTGGGACAGAATAATGCCTTCTGGACATCACATGGCTATTATATGCCTGAACTCACAGCAGCTGTGCTTATGTGCACAAGACCCACACAATATCTAGTCAGTCAAGACTCTAGCATGGGTGGGGTTTCCCCTTAGGAGCTGTTGACAGTTGATGGTTGCTGGAGAATTGAGAGTCAGTTTTCTTTAAGGGGATGCCCCACATCTGTGCATCATCTGTGCATATTGATCTGTGCAGCCTAATTGGACTCAGTGGGAAAGCTGGTAAGTGGCAGTTATGCCTTCGGTGACTTGTTCTACAGATGTGCTGAGGTCCTAAGTAATACTTTGATCCCAGACACTCTGTTGTTCTCTTGAATAGATGTATATTGGCAGAAAAAGATGTCTGATGTGAACTTGGTCTGGGCCAGGCTGAGTGTTTGAAGGATGGAACATGCCTTTAAGGATCCTAGTCATTAAGGGCAAGTGCCACCTCCTTCTGATACCAATGCTGCTTGAGGCTTCAGTTTCTCATTTGAAGCTGGGGTAGCCTTTGAGGGCTGTTGTTTTGAAGTATTGGGTTGCGTTGAACTCAGGCTTTGACCTCCTTCCTGAGCATTCTCCTGCGAGGTGCTTACCCATGGGTTCCAGTGATGGAGGCTTGCAATTCTCCCAGAAAGTGAATCGCTGGAGCATGTGAGCAACTCCAAGACCTGGTACCTCCTGTGCTCATTCACTTGCCCTGCCTCCATTCACATGGTCCAGATTTTCCTTTCCTAGCTCAGATCTCAGGGGCTTAGTCAAATCCATGATCAAATAGACGGTTTCCTCTGTCCTGAAAGGAGGGGCTGGGTTTAGCTTTGTTGAACTGGGGGTTCTGGGTTTAGCTGCCGGCAGCTGGAAGGAGTCCTTCTGTTGCTGATTGACTCTCCCCTCCAGAGAGGACCCAACTTCCTCTGCATGTGCTGCTGGAATGAGTGAGAGGGTCCAGATCAGATTGGGGGCCTGGCCCTAGGAAGTGCCTCTGATCTCCCTGGTTTATGGAAATTCCTTTCTCTTCTTCTAAAAGGAAGCTAAATGGAACTGCCACGTGTTGCAACAGCATGGTGAGGGCTGAGCTTTCTTGTACAAGAGTGTTTTGAATGTCTGTTGGTCACTGAGCCGTTTTGAAGTTTTTATTTATTAAAACAAGCTTACCACAAATAGTCCCCTAAGCACTATTTACATTTCTTCACGCCCTCTTCTGATCACTAACATGTGCGCGGTTCTCACTGTTGTCATAGTGGCTGATCTTCTGTCTCAGGAGTTTTATTTGAAATCAGAATGTATGGAACTTATCCTAAGCCCTATCCACAGCATGACTTTATGATCCACCCACGTAGCATTCTCAGGGAACACAGGGAAACACAAACGTGTGCTGGACATGGATATTTCAGGAACTGGTACCCTGGTTCTAGAGGCCCTAGAAGTGCTTAGCCCTTCTGGAGAGATTGTGCTTTAGTTATTCAGGAGTGGAAAGCATTTAGCTGATCATGTCTGGAAGTACTTTGTTCAATGGCTAAGAATTTCCTGACTTTGGACTTGACTCTTGTTTCTTTACTTATTTCTCAGGTTTTCTCCCTGTGTACATGCATACATATGTGTCTAAGTATATATGTAGGTATGTGTATTTGTATGTGTGTGTATGTGTGTATCTTGTGAATGAGTGTGTGTGTATGTGTGTACTTGTATGGATCTGATCATGCATCATTAAGAAGAGAAATTATGGAGCCTGGAGAATTGGCTCAGTGATTAAGAGCATTTAGTTTACCAGAAGACCTGCAGCTGGTTCCTAGCATCCATATCACATGACTCACAATTGCCTGTAATTCCAGCTCCAGGACATCTGTTGCCCTCTTCTGGCTTCTGAGAGAACTTGCACACATGTTGCAAGTACACACACACACACACACACACACACACACAC
>LOJH01007787.1:7537-27435 GCA_001685095.1 Ellobius talpinus
GTGTGTGTGTGTGTGTGTGTGTGTGTGTGTGTGTGTGTGTGTGTGTTTGAGTGTCAGTACCCAGGGAGGCCAGAAGAGGACATCAGATTCCCTGGTGCTGGAGTTACAGAGCTATCCAGTATGGGTACTGGGAAAGGAACTGGAATTCTCTGGAAGAGCAGGACAGAAAGTGCTTTCAACACAACATGACATCTCTCTAGCACCCAGGTTTAAATTTTTTTATTATTGAATTGCATGAAATTCTAAGTATGAATTTGTTCTATATCTTCAACAATGGCTGCCTATGAATGCACATTCCAAGAATCCAGTACTGACTTGGTCCATGAGGCTGGATGTCTCAGCTGGTCTTCAATACATATGATATCCCAAAGAAGTAGGCTCGAATGCCAATGAAGGAATAGACTTGCTAGAAAGAAAAAAAAAAGTAGGGGAAGAGCAAAAACTTCCCTTTTCCATGTCCCCCCTTATATAGACTTCTGGCAGAAGGTGTGGCCCAGACTAGAGTCAGGTATCCCCAACCCAAAAGATCTAGATTAAAGGTGTGTCCTCCCACCTCCAAGATCCAGATGAGAAGTAGATCTCCCCACTTCAAGCCAAAAAATCCCTCACAGCTGTGCCCCATTTGGGGGTTTTAGTTAATTCCAGATTAGTCAAATTGACAGCCAAGACTTGTCATCACAGATGGATAGGTAATTCTTTCTCAAAAATTACCTAATTACTTCTTGTAACATTTTTCATAATAATGAAGATACAGAAGCAATCCAAGTGTCCAGCCACTGATGAATAAGGAAAATATGATAAACACACACAACATAATACTATTCTACTATATATAAAAAGAGATACAGTTGTGTCATTTGCCACAACATGAAACTGGAAATGTAAAATAAGTCACAAACAGAAAGACAAGTACCACATGATCTCACTCACTTGTGAAATATTTTAAAAGTTGATCTCAGGCAGGGCTTGGTGGTACACGCCTTCTCTCCTAACACATGGGAGGCAGAAATAGGCAGGTCTGTAGAATCCCAGCTAACCCCGTACAGTGAGGCCCTGTCCCCCCAAAGCAAACGAAGTTGCTCTCCTAGTTGAATGGTTGTCACTAGAGGCTGAGGAGGGGGTATCCAAAGACACAATTAAGTAACAGAAATAAGTTCTCTGTTTTATGTAGAATGATTACAGATGATGACATACAGTTAATGATTAAAAAGCTAAGAGAAAGTATTTTAAATATTTCTATGAAAAAGAATGTGTGTGTATGTTTGTCCTGATTTTAAAATTACCTGGTAAATATATATGTATTACAAAAATCACATGGTACCCCATACATAAGTAGCGTTTTATGCAGATGAAAAACGTAATAAATTTTCTACTTGCTGAATTTCTTTACCTGTCAGTTTCTAGTCTCTGTTACTCTAACTATGATCCAAAGATTAAAGGAGGAAAAGTAAGAACCAGTGTTAGCACGTAGATGAAAGCTTTGGGGAGAGATTTATGAGAGTCAACCCTTGAAAATGTTCCTTCACAGAAAGCAGAAAATCAGGTGTTAAGGGCATGTTCCTGTTTTTAAATCCAATCATAGTTTAATTTGGTAAATTCATAGGAAGCCAATTTCCCAACACTTGCAGAGAATTCGAAATGCATATGTCCATACTCACACATACCTCCCTTATGAGAAACATATCCAGGGCCTCTAACAGTTCTGAAGGTAAAAGTGTATGTTCGCTGATCAGGCAAATGGACTATGGCTCTCTATAAAAAGACAGTCACAGTTGTTCATGAAATTTGCTCCAATGTCTGTGCTTGACATATCACTGTCAATGATCACATACAAATGTGATGAGTACCAGTCAGTCTACTCAGTCTTTAAGGTTTATATCATGTGGGTCAGACTAGACGTTACTAAAGTCACCTTAATTTGTTATGTTTATATTCGTGATATTTGAGCTTACTATAAAATCTGGGAATTTTCAGCCATTCTTCTAGCATTATCCGTTTCTTTCTCTCTCTCCTTCCTCCTCCTCTTCCTCCTTCTCTCTCTCTCTCTCTCCCTCTCTCTCTTCCTTCTGAGACAATGCCAACTAGGTGGACTAGATGGTGTCTCAGGAGCCCCTTTTTGTCTGTTCACTTTTCTTCATCTATTAATCCTTCAATCTTTTATCTTCCTGTTTCTCAAACTTCAAAATGCCCATGGTATTTCCTCTGTCTTTGCAAATATATATATATTTGAATTCCCCTGCACTGTTTTCATTTGATAAGCCTGTGGATGTAGGTCAGCCGGTAGAGTACTTGCCTGGCGGTTTGATCTCCAACATCACATCAAACTGGGCACGTTGGTACACACCTGTTATCCCCACATTCAGGAGCTGGAGAAGATCAAGAAGATCTTGGACAGACTGGGATAGATGCCACAAATAAGAAAGGTTAAAACGAAGGAAACCTAATGTAACAGGTTACAGTGGCCACACCTGTCCATTCATTTCGATTTTGAGACATTCAGGATTTAACAATTGAAGCACCTGGCATGGTGGGACATACCTGTTAGCCCAGCTACTAGGAAAGCTTGATCAGACAGATGGCAAATTCAAGGACTGCCTGGGCTATAGAGGGAGTTGAAGGGCTGACTGGCCAATTTAAAGTTAGCAAGATCCTATCTCAAAAAAGTGAAATATATCCGGGGATATAGCTCAGTGATAGGGTGCTTGCCTAGCATGCAAAAGGCCAATTTCCCTGATACCTGACCCACACAAAATTAAAATTAATACTTATGACCTCGGTCTTGATTCTTTTCCTACCAACTGATTCGCTCATTTTTCATCATGTTTTATTTTCCTTATTGACTTGCAGAATATTTACTTTAAACTAGATAATAATCATTTCACTGATTTCATATGTGATCAATCCCCAATCTCTTTTTCCATTTAGACATTTATAGTATTAGCCTTTCCTATGGATTATATCATTTACAAATGTTTTATAATGCCTTTAATTGATTTTGTCATCTACCAGTCTTTGCCTTAAGATTCCAATAGTATCTGTTTGCAAAATTCGTTCTTCAGTACACTTTATTCTTTGACTACTAATTTGGGAGGAATTAGCAGGTGCATAATATCGAGTCTTCCTGCGCAGAAATGTAGACATGGTATATGTCTCTCCATTTATCTTTAATAAAAGTGTAACATGATGTTAAAACTCGCTGCAAAATCAGACTTCTCTTGCCACAGTCACTCTTTACAACACGTTAGTTGTCTACACCAACTTTACTGGTGTGTGTGGGGGTGTGTGAACTGAATTAATATTCAGCCCTCTGTTAAATACCCTATGAACTCCAATGGCTGATCACAAGAGCCCTTGAAATTACAATCATGGTGTGCCCAAATAAGCTATATTTTTTTGTGATTAGACATCTTCTCATTGACTTCTTGAACTAAGTAAGAACCAACAACTGGATATGAAATAGTCCTACCTGGTTTCTTCCCTTAGTTGTAACATTTCTACCTTTTAAGATCCATGTTTATTACACATATGTTTTGTTGTAGATGTTCTTCCTTGGGATAAGGCAATTCTTAACAGCTTGCTTGGTATGTTTATGAAAATCATACTGAATCATATGCTTTTGTGTATGTGCTAAAATCCATATGCTTTCCCTCACTAATCTATTAATATGGTAAATGCAATAACAGATGTTTCTATAAAACTACCCTGGCAAAGATTAGGAAGGCCATTTTTGGTGATGTTTTAATCATACACATTGCTTGAACAATTATTAATATTTTTATATTAATAATTATATTCGTATAAGTATATATAAACAATTATATTTATAAAAAATATTAATATTTTTATATTTGACATCTATATTCTAAAGGAAGAAGAAACATAACTTCATTCATTTTCATCCAGGATGGGCATCAAAATTTATCTCAATGCATAAATTATACCAGGGAGAGATAGCCATTCCTTCTCTTTTGTCCGCCCTCCCTCTCTATGGAACTAATTGTTTCTGAACTCACTCCTAGCTTATTGCAAACAATTGAAAAACAACATCCCATTACCTTGCTCCTTATCCCAGATTTGGAGCGCATTACTCTCTCAGAGCATATCAGAAAGCTAGACCACCTTCCGTTAGTACTGCCCGATGGGAATCATTTTATAGGCATATTACATTAAATAAGTGTGCGCATTGCACACTGAAGCTGGAATTTGCCAGGCTGACTGGAGAGAAAGCCGTGGAGGCAGCAGGTGGCAGTAGCTCCCACTCCAAGAGCAGAGATTCCCAGCAGGTCAGAGAACAGTGGGAAGCCTCCTCTCTTTTCTGTAAGGCTTTTTTCCCCTGATAGCTGCTCGTTTCATTTATAGAGAGATGATATACTGCAAAAAATTCCACAAACCTTGACAAAGCAAACAAAATCCATTTGTGTCCTCTTTATACAGACAATGAGGAGCAAACATGAAAGTTGAGTTTTCATCTTGAGAATTCCCCTTTTTCTCTAACCCTCCAGAACCCTCGTGCTCTCTAGTGGGTTCTTGTCTATCTCTATGCACTCTTTTGGGTCTCATTCAAACCTGTCTATAGAAGTATGTGATACTTGTGGACTTTTATCTACCTTTGAATACGTAAGAAAGGATACTAATCAAATATTAATAAATAGTACTGGTAAAACTAATGACTATATATATATATAATATATGCTGTCTTACAACCCTTTTTCAGAAGATTTATGTGTTTTATCTCATTTAATCTGTAAAATAACTCAGGAAATTAGATACTGTGGTTACTCTCATTTCACAGAGGAAAGAATTAAAATGCAGATCAATTAACTTAGCTAAAGGAATACCTTAGCCAACAAATAGCAGAGGCCAGAACAGACTCAAGCCTGTGATATTCGTTATTACTGGAGGTGGAGACAAGAGTGTTTATTAGGCAGGCTAGTCCATACTGATGCAGCATATTTTAATTCCACTGGGATGTATGCTGCTTGAGAATTTAGAGCGAATAACTGGACATGCCGAAGCCACATTTTTAACCCCAGAACTATAAAGGCTGAGCCAGGAGGATCACGAGTCTGAGGCTAGCCTGGCTAGATCACCCGTGAGGTTCTGTCTCAGAACAAATAAACAAATGAAAATGATTTTTGAAATGTATATATGCTCAAAACTCCATTTAGAAGTTCACTAACAGGTGGAAACCTGAAACCAATGTCCAAAAAGATTTTGACTGAAACACAGCAAGAAGCTAAGCAAACTAGATCATAATGCTTACCTTAATGTTAGATGAAAATAATTCTCATTTTGGTTTTGGTTTTGGTTTGAGACAGGGTCTCACTGTGTGGCGCTGGCTGGTCTGGACTTCACTTTGTAGACTAGCCTGGCCTTGAATTCATAGAGATTCACTTGCCTCTGCCTCCTGAGTGCTAAAGGCTAAATGTGTGCACTATGTCTGGCCTACATGATAATTCTTGACTGTACCTGCAAAAAAAAAAAAACAAATGAGATAAGAGTGTGTTTGCCCAGAATAGTCAGTGCACCCTCCGGCAGCCTCAGCTCACTTCCACCTTCCTCAGTGAACTCAGTGAACTACAGCTCCCTTTAAATTTCTGTCAGCTCAATGAGGCCTGCAAACCTCAGAATGAAGAGCAGTTATAGGACGCTGGTAACTTAGTATCTCCCTCAGGATCCTGTGTGCTGACTCCATACTAACTTTGTTGTTAAATTGACTGAGCAAATCAATTTCCCGAATCACACAGTCGGTGGGTATTTTACATGTATAAACACAGAATCTTTCCAAGCATCCAACAGGCATTTTAGAGCATTGGGGTTGAGGAAATGCGGGTGCCCGCCCCCCACCCCAGGAATTGATGAGATGAATGAAAGCCTCTTTATTGATTTCTTTCTTTTTCTCTTTGGCAAATTATTTATTTTATGTATATAGGTACTTTTCCTGCATGGTGTGTGTGTGTGTATGTGTGTGTGTCTGTCTGTCTGTGTCTGTGTGCGTGTCTGTGTATATATGTGTCTGTGTGCGTGTGTGTCTGTGTATATATGTGTGTGTGTCTGTGTCACGTCTGTGCCTGTGTCTGTGTGTATCACGGGTGTCTGGTTCCCAAGGAGTTCATAAGAGGGCATTAGATCCCCAGGAATTGGAGTTACAGATGGCTGTGAGCCACCAGGTGGGGTCTAGGCACCAATCCTGGGTCCTCTGCAAGAGCAACAAACACTCTTAAACTCTAAGCCATCTCTCCAGCCCCCCTTAATAAGTCCCCATTGAAAGATACTCAATTTTGATGTGGGATACTATTTCTTATTCTCCAATAAGTTTATTATTACACTTGTTTAATACTATATCTAATTAACTGATTTTCTTCTAGACCAAAGACGGAAGATGCTTGGGTGTTTGCAAAGCCCAACGCCATCCAGGCTATTGGGGTAATGTCTTTTGGTGAGTACCTGGCTACAAAACCCTTTCTCAGTATGACTCCATCTACTCAGTGAAGAGGTACTGTTCCCTGTATGTCTATAGCAGGTCTTCTAAGTTTAGATTCCACATTAGCAGCATACAATCTAGTTTGTGTTAATATGAAATTACCAAACCTTTCTTGTCCATTACCAGCCTTCCTCACTCGTTACTAAAATTTGCTCCTAACTGAAGAAAAGTATTTCCGGGATGGACATTCATTACAGCTGGTGCTTTCTAACTTGGAAGTCCAGCAAATATCATAGACCTCTTCAAAGTCTCTGCAGAAAAGATTAAAATCTGGCTAGATATCTACAGCTGCCTCATGTCTCAGATGCCAAGGAAAGTCACACGCAGATTTTAAGATAGGAAGGGTCCTCAGGAAGAGGAAAAACTGGGAGAGAAGTTGGGCAGGCAGGCCTGGTTCATGTTGACAGTGACAAAAAAAAACAGGTAAGCCTTCTGTGTAGGTTCTTGTTTGCAGGCTTCTTAGGAAACTTACTTTCTGTCTTATTCAGTGCTACAAAATCAATAAGTTTTCATCTTAGATACTTGAAATTCTAAGGCAGTATGTATCTCTCAACTTTTCAGAGTAGAAAACACAGGCCTGCTGCTGCCCCAGTAATGATTTTTTTCTTTTGTGTTACAGCGTTCATTTGCCACCATAACTGCTTCCTAGTCTATGGTTCTCTCGAAGAGCCCACGGTAGCTAAGTGGTGCCGGATCATCCACACATCCATCTTGGTTTCTGTTTTTATTTGTGTGCTCTTTGCCACATGTGGGTACTTGACTTTTACCGGCTTCACTCAAGGTAAAGAGAGAGCCTAAACCACATCCTTACCTTGGTGCACATGTGGATTGGCGCCAGTATATCAGTATTCTACTCATGTCTCGAACATTTTCCCCCGGGGGTCTATCCAATGCCACGGCCCTTCCCCCCACTCTCTGCTCTATACTCCTGCCTCTCTCTGCTCTGCTCCCCAATTTCTCTCTTCTTAACCGCTGAGACTTAGTTCCATGACCATGGAGTCTCTGCTTCCAGACAGTTTTGTTTGTTTCCAGACATGAACTCTGGCTCCCCTCTTCACTGCCACTCTGTGCTTCTCCTTTTCTGGGCACTAATAGCCTCCCAGTGCTGAAGCTGATAACCTTTCTGTTCTGGTCCTTCTGAACCTTTCGGAGTCAGCTGTCCTGAACTGCCTTGCCTCCCACTTGAGGAAAGAATGACTGTACTATAATGGGTTTTCCTTTTCTGTGCTATTTTTTTTTCTTCCTTCTTAAGGACTTTCTAATCCCCCATCCCACCCAGACATTGAGGTCCTGTCTTTCTGATGACAAATAATCTGGGTAATTTCCTTATTCTCCTTCTAACGCAGACCTTCCTTTCCATCTCCAGCCTGTAGGATATCTCTGCTTAATTGTCGCATTCTGGACTAAATCACAAACATCATCTTTCCTATAAAGCCAGCCCTCGCTGACTTCCAAATGCCTTCTCTTTTCTTGTTTTTCTCGGGCCTGGTAACTAAGTAGTCTTCCTTCTACCGCTTTTGACCCTTTCATCCAATCACTCAGGGTGTAATACTCGGCGTAGCCTGACAGCGGGCCAAGCGCCATGATTCAGAGATTTTGCAGCTTTTACAGGTCTAGCCTCTCACTTGACCTTCCCACAACCCTTTGAAGGTAAGTGGAATAACGAGTTATACTTCCTGCTCACACAGAAAGAGAAGTAACTTGCCCCAGCTGACTGGTAACAACCAGAAGGCACGTGGTCCGCTGAAGCTCAAGTTCAGATATCCTCCCCCTTCTCTGTCTGCTTCTCCAGTTTTGACTAACATAGAGTCTCCAATAACCTCTTCAAGTCCAGCTCCTCTTGACTTGGTTTTCTGTGACATGTGACACTGTGGTACGCTTGGGATGCCTTGATCTGCACAGAGATCATAGGTCACTGTGATTATGTGCATTTAATTCTCAGAAAATAAGAAAGATAAAAACTAGTGATAATGTGATAGCAATGCAGGAACATATGGATTAGTTACATTATAGTACAGTTAAAAGCAGCCTTGAAAGTCTGGATAAGAACTGATCTATTTCAAGCACTGCCCTGGACCAATTATAATTGCTACATAGATTGTCCAAGTTGAATGGTTTAAGGACTCCAGCAGGCATGAAACCTTGGTTTATAGATGTCTGTTTTCGCTACTGATATCTTTCTAGTATTTTTAGCCCTATTTTTACCCAATTTAGGTAATTGCCCTGTTGTAATTAAATATTTATGACAGCTGTGCATGGTCACTAACGTCTGTAATCCCAACACAGCGCATGGGAGGCTAAGGCAGGAGAGTGGCTAGCCTGTGCTATACAGCAACACTCTCTAAAAGGGACTGTAAAAAGCCTCTTTAAGCTGAGTGTGGCCACGTGGGCCCATGTAGGGAAGAGACACTAGAATCGCTTGGGCTTCCTGGCTGCCTGCCTATCTTCGATGAGAGATTCTGTCTCACAAATAATAAGGCAGAGCGTGACGAAGCAGGGTACCTGATGTCCTCCGTTGGCCTCCACAGGCCTGTACACAGGTACAAATACCCCCACACCTATGGGCAGACACTGCATACATTCATACACAAACACACACATATTCTGTCTCTTATACACATCTTAATAGAGCAAAGCTGACAGGTATTTGATGTTACTGTTCTTGTCCCTGTTTTTTCCCCTTAGCTATAATTCCCTGACACACACTTAGATTCCAGCTGGAATGAGCCAACATTGCTTCTTTAGCTCGTTTCTCTTTAGCTCGACCTGGTCTTGTTTGTACAAACTACACGTTCCCTTGTTCATCAGGTAAATTCATGCCAATAAGGCAGTGGGAAGTCTAGCGTCTCATTGCGATACCCTGTGACGTCAAAGCAAACACAGGGCCTGGTTATTGGGGGTGGTGGGTTAGCAATGGGAACCCGGGTTCTTGGGTTTCTCACAGGGTTGAATCCTCAATCAGTGTTGAAGCTGTTCTCTGCTTCTATTGCTTTGTGTTGTCATCTACTTCTGCCCAGAAGGGACACCAGGAAAGTCACACACATCAGGTGTCCTTGGCGGAGGGAAGGGCCATGCCTTGGAAAGAGGAAGTTTCCACACGAATAGGCTGCCGCCTCACTCTTTAATACAAACAAGCTCGGAGGATTATTTTCTTCTTCTGAAACAGTGCCATCAAATATGCGGCTTTCATGCTTTTTTCTAATTGGCTTAATTGAAAAAAGGCAACTGCGGTGTCCAGCCTTAACCATGTTATGTTCAGGAAGTAACAAGGCCCAGAGGCTGTCTGCTGTGCGCTGGCCAGAGCCTGGCATTTTTCATAGACTCCTGCAAACATACAGAGTCTCAATAAAAAGGAGCCGAAGGTATATGTGGTCTGTTACTTGGTTTAGAAGTCATTAAATTTAGTGTCCTTTCCTGGAATCGGTCCTATTTGCAGTGTTGAACCAGTGAAATTTGCGTTTCCACTTGCGTGTATCAAATGTCACGAAGGACGGTGTTACCTTTGGAATTCCTTGGTGTGGTGCCGAGCTTGTGATCAGGACCTATTCCTCCCGTGCAGGAAACTCAGCCTCCTACAGGCCCTGGTCCTACTCTTCCTTGTGGGATTGTCCTCCATCTAAAAATAGCATTTCAAAGAGAAATTTGTTTATTTTAATAGGCATTTGTTTAAAATAATACAGTCGCCAGAAACAAAGACCAGAAGCCATTTATAAAGGCAGTGCACAAGAATTTAGGGAGTTGATTCTGTTAAATATATATAAAAAGAAAACCCAACCCACAATGGACAAAGTACTTTTTTCAAAAGCTGGCACAACTTTAAGGCAAACTTACCAAAACCAAATAAGAATGATGAGTCTACCTTCATGTGGAGCATGTACTGTAGCAGTGAATAATAGCAGGGCTACTGGAGGCAGTATGGTATACTTGGACCTGGTAATCTAGTCTTCTAATTTGATGAGATGAAGTATATGGGCCACCACTTTTATACAAAAGAATATCTCATTTGTTAGTTACTCCCAAGACCTTGCAATTCAATATATTTTTCTTGTTCTCCAGGAGACTTATTTGAAAATTACTGCAGAAGTGATGACCTGGTGACCTTTGGAAGGTTTTGTTACGGCATCACTGTGATTTTGACATACCCAATTGAATGCTTTGTGACTAGAGAGGTAAGCAAGTCCAGGCTCTTTCTGACTGTTTCCCCGTGATTGCTCTACTCCATTTACTTAAGAAGACACAGATAACTCCCTAAATTCCCTAAATTCCCTAAAGGCAAGATGACAGGGGGTAGATTCATACAACCTTCTCTTTAAGCTGTAAAGTATCAGAATCTACAGATGAACATTGTTAGGTCCCAAAGAAACCTGGGACAAACTAAGGTGCCGGTTAGCCTATCAAAGCAGACACTGGCTACCAGGCTACCTCAGCAAGTCTCACCCCACCCTCTACCTTAAACCTATCCAGCCCCTGACCTTCCCTTCTCTTCCCCCAGCTTCTGATTCCAGCCATTTCGGCCACATGCTCTCTTGACCTCTTGGTCTTTGGGTCAATTCTTCTCTCTCTCTTCTTATCATCTCTCGATTGCAGCCCTTCCCCCCACTTCTTTCTCTCCCTGCTATGGTCTCTTCCAGATGTCTCTGTCTATTCTCTCCCTCATATCTACAATAAAAACATTCTTTCCAGCCACACCTAGGAGTGGTCATGTCCTCATTTTCATTCAAATATATATTCAAATATTTACAAAATATTTTGTTTTTAGACATTGTGACTGTAAATCATGCTCCAGGGTTGAGTCTAGACGATCATAAACACAAACACATCACTTGGTCCCCAAGTGACTAGCAGCCTTTAGAAAAGCCAAATGAAGGATGAAAGTTTAAAGAACTCGTTCCCAAAATTATATTTTGTTATGATGTTTCATAAGCCATTGTATATTTACCAAAGGCCAGACTAATTGGTTTTATTTTAAAAAAATAATATATTAAAAAAATAATATATTGATTCCATAAGGAATCAAACTTCAACTTAAACCTATAGGTCTACAGATATATTTTGATGCATATATTTATAATAAATGTCTTATGAGAATTTTATATGTTTGCAAATACAGGCAGTTATGTAGACAAAAGACAAGATATATTTTGATGCATATATTTATAATAAATGTCTTATGAGAATTTTATATGTTTGCAAATACAGGCAGTTATGTAGACAAAAGAGAATCTATTCTTGTGTAATCCTGGGTAACGTGGCTTGTCAGGAATCTCTTAGGCCATTGGCTAGATATCCACTGTGCTGAGTGAGCAGCACCCACGAGCACTGTGGAAAGGGCTTAGTCAGCATCTTCTCCTACAGGCTGTGCACTGGGACTGCATACAATGTATGAAGGGAGCCACCTCTATCGAATCTGCAGGCATCTCAAGGCAGCTGCTTTCTCACTGTAGGCCAGTTCTGGCAAGGTGAACCAGCGCTGGGATACAGCGCTGTGCATTCTTTCCAGTCTCACTCCTCTTCACAAACAGCATGACCCAAGGCTGGTGCCCTTCCTTTACAGGAGAGAGGGGTAGAATGAACTTTATGCAGATTTTTGAGCTTCGAGATTATTTTAAAACTTTGGTAACTATGGGTCGGGAAAGGCTGTTCTGTCAGCATCTGCCCGGCACTTCAGGCTCAGATCGGGTCTCCAGATCAACATGAGTGGACGGTGCAGGCTTGGATGCCTTCTGGTTGACCATGTGTGGATGGCTTCAGTTACATCACCTGCAGCGTCTGTCTTTTCTGTGTGGAATGAGTTTCCATTCCAGCTGCCATCACAGGAAAGCAGTGTAAAACTAAGATGTTTGCCCTGGCAGCATGTGCCATGCAGAGAGATGCTGTATGCGACTCGGTGGTTGCTGTTGCTGTCTGCACACATATACACACAGAGAGAGCAAACATACACACACACATATACACACACAGAACCAACATGAACACAGCCATTTCTTTTTATAGCGAAATAGACCAGATACATATAAAGAGGATTAAAAAAAAAAGACTGTATGCCCCTGATCCTGCCTATTTAGCTATTTCGGCCTCATAAGGCCATTTTAGAGATGTATGGAATAGTTATGTTTAAAGAAACATCAAATCCACATCATCTAAGTTATTAGTATCACCATTAGGTCTCTACCAGCAGCAGCGCTGGAGCGGCTGATGGGCGGGGATATCATCTGTCTAGGTCATGTTTCCACAGTTGTCAAGGTTACAGTACTTGGCACTTGATGCTCTCTCCACTGACAGTTCTCGCTTCACTGGTGTTTTGCACATGCTCATCACTCTGTTCAGGGCGTCGAGAATGTTCTTACTCTTTTTCCTTTGCTCTTCTTTCCACGGTGGCCTCAGCTTGTCATTCTGCTCTAACTTTTATCCTCACCCCAAGCTCAGATAGGTCACTCACATTTCAGAAATGGTAAAAAGAAGAGGACTTTAAGGAAGGCCATGTCCTGTGTGCTGTGGGCCTAGAAACCTGACTGGGTTTACACAGAGATGGAGAAATACAGCCGCGTATACAGACAAGCTCAGATTGGGTGGCGGGCGCTTGCTCTGGTGGCGAGCACCTACCATGACAGCCCAGAAATGATTGTGTTTATTATATACAGACTAGGGAGGTGGGTAGTTAGTGCTGGTGGGAGAGCTCAGGCTGTATACAGCTAGGAGGGAGAACCTGCGACATAGTGTACTTTCTGTCAACATTTGCACGTGGACTTGGGGAAGTTTTGCCAGTCACATTGGTCTGACGCACTGGGGTCCCGGACACGGCTGTGTTTCTGTCACCATTATGCTTCCACTCAGGTCTTCATCTGCTCCTCACACATTCATCCAGGGCTTCCTCTGCTCCCCTTCCTCTGTTCCATTTTAGACAACGGAAGAGCCCTCAAAATTCTACTTGGTCTTTTTAAATCCTGCCACAAACTAGTCTCTATTTGTTTCTATACCAATCATGGGCCTTCTGTTGGGATGGCAGTTCTTGAGAACAAGAATCCTTCTTTTGACATTCTCTTATTGTAAATTCATCAGAGTGGGATGCATCCAGTAGTGACTATAGATTAGCCTCCTAATCTGTTTCTTCATGGAAAATATTGACAAACTGTTTTTAATTTGCCTTTCCTCTTTGTGGGTTTCTTTTGTATAGAATTGATTTTCTCTTAATAAAGGATAGCACTCATCCAATATCATTAAGAGGGTAAGTCCTAACACCTTCCTTAGAGACCATTAAATAATCAATTAGTGTTTGTACTTTGTTTTAGTGGCAATCTTCCCAGCTCAAGAAGGATAAGGAAACTTTCAAAGCTTTTGTATCCTTAAAAAATGTGTGTATTACAACACTGGTGTGCCATGTTCTGGGTCTACAGCATAGGACACCGACTGACAACGTTTACAGCAAGGAATACTCGTTATTGCTATGTATATGGATGTGCAGTTTCTTTGAAAACACAGAAACATTCTTAGTGTCCTAAGGTCTGATGTGTTGCCTTACTATGGGTGGTTCATATAGTCATAGTGCTAGTACAAAAGCCTCTTACTGATTCCAGTAAGCCTCAAAAACGCCCATCAACCTGCTCTTTTATTTGCCAGGTAATTGCCAATGTGTTTTTCGGTGGGAATCCTTCTTCAGTGTTCCACATCATCTTAACAGTAGTTATCGTTACTGCAGCCACGCTGGTATCACTGCTGATTGATTGCCTTGGGATAGTTTTAGAACTCAACGTAAGTACATGGAAAGACTTGCCCCATCCTTTCTAAAAATTTCTTTTAAAATGTTTCCGTCTAAGAGAAAATGTGCTTTCCTTTTTTTCAAAGTATCACTTTCTGAAGTATAGTGGAAATCTGTTTGCATTATAATAATAAATATTGATAATGACACTCTGCTATCTGTGAAAGCATATGGTTTATGGCAGTGCTTCTCAAAGGGCATGATTTTGCACACCATCCAGGAGGGTGGTGTTTGTGATGTCCGGAGACATCTTTGGTTGCCTAGCAGGGTAGCAATGTTATGGGTATATAGTAAGAAGAAGCCAGAGCATCAATAATATCTCATGATACTCAGAATGATCCCTCACAACAAAACTGTGTCAAGAGTTCCATGGCTGCATATCTTGTCCCTGTACTATGCAGGTATTTCTCAAGTTGACGACACCCTACACTGTGTGTGGAATTGAAATGTCTAGTGGATTTGTTGAAATTATAGAAAGAATAAAATTCTATCCCAATCACATCATTACTTTGGATGATCCAAACTTCTTTTCCTTTTAATATTTTTTCTTTCCCCAGACTTTTCTTTTGACATCTCTAGCCACACAGATATAGGTCTCTATAGTGTCATGTCTGAACTGATCTTTTTCTTTCAATGCAATTGGAATTGAAATTGTTGTTCAGTAGCCCAGTCCTTGCCTTTATGGAAACTTATTTCCAGTGTATTTCTCCAAAGGCTCCCTTAGCTGCCAGATTTATTTCCAGCCTGTCATTATGCCATATCAATCTTTTTTCTTCTCCTTTACCCTGTCTGTTTTTCCATTCATTCCTTTTCCTTCAATGATTATTTTTCTGTCTGCCTAAATACTACAAAGTCTCTTGTTGGCTGTCACTTGGAACTCATTTATTCATTAACTATATAGTCATTGAGCAATTACTCTGCAATACACAGTAGAAATATAGTGATGGAAGGAAATTTGAAGGAATATAACCTTTCTCACTAACATGAATGTTCAGTTGCTGTGTGGTTGATGAAAGAACACACACACAAAACTTAACACACTTTGGTGACAGATTCCATTGGGAACACAGAGGGACAGAGAAGGACATCAAGAATGATTCCACTCTATTGTGTGACCCTAGGCTAATGGTGCCATTTGATGAGATAGCAATGGAAGGAAAACCACTAATGTGGGGTCATTATTCTTCCCTCCCCACAAGCCTTACAGGATTTCTAATCAGAAGAAAACCAGTTAGCATCTCCTGGTCATGCGCCACGGGGAGGGCAGGGCTGTGCAGGGGAGACTCCAGCTCATCCTGCTCTCCTGGTTATGAGAAGTGCAGTATGAATGAGGGTTTATCACTCATACTGACGTCACTATGCTTTCCCAATGCCACTGTGACTTGAAGTTCCAAACAAAAGCTGGAGCATAGCCTGTCAAGAAGCAAATAATTGGGACTTTTCTCATATCAGATGCCAAACACTAGGGACCCTGGGGAATTTTCCATTACATCAACAGCAGGAAAAAGACTTCCTTTGGTATGTTGATGCAGCCCTGTAGTTCAAGCAACTTAGCTTCTCAGGAGACTAAGCACAGGAATCCCTTGAACCCAGTCTGAGCAGTATAGCAAGACCTCATCTCTCAAACAAATCGAGAGGGGAGAAAAAGCAGAAATCCAATCACATTGTAGTCTTGATTTCTGTGAATGGTTCCTGTTTAACTTAATGAAATAACTTTTACGTAAGATCTTAGACCATGTGATAGTTGAACTGTCTGAATTATCTTTACTTTCCAAATGGTAAACTCTTCCAAGACAAGCATATACAATGACTTCCTCCTTGGCCCACCACACTGGGCATGCTGCTGAGAACATCAGGCTTAAGTTACTACATGAATGATCATGCCTTGCGACCACAGCTTAGGACCTGTTTTTATAATAGAAGCAGGAAGGCAAGCAAGGAATATATATTACATATATTATATACATACACACATATAAATCTCTCTCTCACACACACATGTATGTCACAGTGTTGTGAGTACTAATACCATTGCAACTACACTGTAGAGACGTCTGGAATAATGAGTCCCTACAGCAGTCCCTTGTCTGTGATAAAATGTCCTGACAAACTGACTTAAGGAAGAAAGGGCTTATTTTGACTCACAGTTCACCATGACAGGGAAGACAGAGCCGCAGATGAGGCCAGCCTGGCATTCAGTAAGCAGACTGATCACACTTCATACAGAGAGAGAGAGAGAGAGAGAGAGAGAGAGAACAAGAAATGGGTCCAGGCTATAAACCCCCAAAGCCTGCTCCCAATAATGTACTTTCTTCAGCAAGGCCACATCTAAGGATCAATGACCCGTCCCAAACAGTGTCACCATCTGGGGACCAGGTGTTCAAATACATGGGGCCTAGTTCTCATTCAAGCCACAACACTGCCAATCATTTTGTTGTTATTTGTTTTGTTTTGTTTTTTTCTGGTTTTATGAAATGCCTCATTTGAGTTCTCAAAGTTTTTATTTTTTTAACTTTTCGAGTTACTTATTCACTATGTATTCATGATGTGTGGGTGCATGTATGTGCATGTGTGTGTGAGAGAGAGAGAGAATAGAGCAAGCAGGCACATGTATGTGGCTATATACACGCATAAGGGCCACTGGACAGTGTTTTGGAGTTTGGATATCTCCGGCCACCATGGGTTTTGGGGACTGAACACAAGCTGTCAGACTTGTGCTGCAAGAACTTTAACCCACTGAGTCATCTTGCCAGCTTGATCATTTTTGTTTTGAAAAGTGTATTTATTTTTATGAGTTTGAATGTTTTGCCTGAATTTAGGTAAATGTACTAGATGTGTGCCTAGTAATCACAGAAGCAAGAAGAGAGGCACTAAATCTCCTGGAACTAAAGCTAAGAATTGTTGTAAGTGACTATGTGGGTACCTGGAACGAAACCTGGATCCTCTGCAAGAGCAGCAAATACTCTTCCTACTAAACCATCTCTCCTGCCCCAACAACGAGTCAGTCTAGCTTAAACAGGAAATTTCCGATTCAATGGGAGTCTCTTTCTCAAGAAAAGAAGGCAGAGATTGATGTCACAGGACACCACCGAAAGTTGTCTTCTAGCCTCCACAAGCATGAACACACTGACATACATATGAATATACCACTTTCATTACACATACATACATACATACATACATCATACATACACATACATAGAGCTCAGCGATGGACTGCTTGTCTTATTTATGCAAGGGTCTGCACCCTATCCATAGCACAGAAAAAAGATTTTTGTGGAGGCATGTGTACTTGTGGGGGAAGGCGAGAAAGAGAGAAATAAAGTTTCTCTCTAAGTATCTTTAACAATAACCCATGCTACGTATGAAACAATTTTTTAAAGGACTAAAGTAAATACCAGGCTGTAAGTAAACTGAAACTAAAGATTTTTGTGTTCATTTTCTCTTCATAGCTTTCACATTAATTAGTAGAATTTCTGTGAGGGGATGTGAATGACAGACAACTCAGGGCCTTGTCACGGTCTCTAATTGTTTTAGAAATTCTCTGTTCTGGCTTTTCAGATATCACAGTCACCCACAAAGATGAGGCATGTGTTAGAATGAGAACTTGCAAAATTAGAGAAATGCTGATATTGCTAAAAGCTAAATAAAAACAGGCTAAATAATTTGGGTTATCCGGTAAAATTCAAAGCCTGTTTAGAATTTCACCTTTGTTTCATGTTTTCATAGCAGAGGACAGCAAGGAAATATTCTCAAAGGAGAGGTGTTCTCAATCTTAGAGTCCATTTTAAAAGCAAAGAAAAACAGTCCTTGACCTGTTCTGTTGCAAGACTCCAGCATCTTGGCTGGATGCTGCTGTTAGGGACGAGGTAGCTGCAGTAATTGGGCCCTGTGGGTTTCTACTTGTGGAACAAAGGAGGAAAATGAAACAGCTGGTGCCGTGGCCACAGGAACCAGCCCCCAAAGCACTGTATGCTGTTTGCTTGGCAGGAAGAAAGCAGGCCGATGAGACCTAGACAGAGAGACATAATCATCGGGCAAGCAAACCAGGGCCCGAGTCGGCATACTTCCTAAGACAGAGGCTTTTGTTTTCTCTTAAGATATAGGAATAACTTTCATGAGTATCAATTGATTGTAAAGCAGAAATATAAAAGATAGGTAAATTTTTGTCTTTTTTTTCATTCTGCTTTGAAATATTAGCAGTGATGGGGGTGGGGTTGAGAGGAGGTCAGAAGAAGGGACCCTGCGAGATTCAGACCTGCTCCCCAGCACAGCCAAAGGAACCAGGAACTACCAAAATATGGCCACAGGGGTTGAGGCGTGGGGGGTCGAGGAGTAGTAGCCCTGCCTTACAGGAAGTTGTGCTTCATCGGGTGTCCCCCAAGGAAAGGGGTCATTAGGTATGCTCTGGGGGCTGAAGGGAAGGCTCGCTAGGAAGGCAAGGACCAATAGCAAGGAGAAAAGATCTTCCGAGAAAGTCCCACCTTTAAACCACCGGCTGTCACTTCCTATATACCCCAGGCCTGAGCTTTCTCTCCAAGGAACATGGATCCTGTCAATCTTCCTGCGATCTCTTCCCGCTACTATAGAGGAGCAGCTGGCAGGCTGGTCCCTACAGGGCCTTTGAGAATCTCAGAAGCTGTGTCCCCTACCCAGGGCAGCCACGTTCCTCACTCCCTTCAGGGGTATGAACAGGGACAGAGGAGGGGCTATCAGAAGTGGGTTGTGCTTGTCACCTTCATCACTGCCAAGGGCCTGGGGGCTCCTCCTCCCTGCAGTCACCCAGATAGGACTGATGCCCGTGACTAAGGAAACCCTGTCTGTGAACCCTGGTACCAGGAGCCTATGCCAGTGGCACTGACCCACAGGGCTGATTCTTCAATGAGACAGCAGCAACAAGGGGCCCAGTGAGATCTTTCCCTCATTCCTATCAACAGATCCCAACCCCTAGTCTACCCAACCTCACTCCTGCAGGCCCTGGAGGCCTGGAATCTCCAACAGCATGCAGCAGCAACTCAGCCATGATGCCTTTAGGCAACCACCAGCCTTTAGGAGCCAGAGAGCCGTGGGAAGATGCATTGATCACCAGTCTCTGAGGTGTCCCATGAACCAAGGGTGTGACATGTCAGGGAGGGACCCTAGGAGGGGTTCTGCTGGGAGTGGTTACTGATGGACCTAGAGGCTGATGGAAAACTCTTCCCCATGGGTCCACAGTTCATCAGGATTAATTTTTTTTCTGTTTAGTTTTTAGCTTCTGGCATCATTTTCTAGATTCTACTGAGGCCACAAAACACAATTTTATGAGCTGTATTGTTTGTAAATGTCCTGCAGACCTTTTGTTCTTTCCATGATGCAAATTGCAAAATGTCCTGGCATCAGCAATGGCTAGAACTGACCTGCCTTAATGAATAAGACAACATTGGTACCATCTCCTTAATCAGCAGTTATGATTTTATGACCTGCCAAGCAATTTCTAAAGCTGGTGGTGTATCTTCAGACAGTCCTTCACTAAACAGATTAATAGGCTGGACTCCTTTACATAGAGTAGATTAAAAGGAAAGTGGGCAGGAGAGATGTCTCAGAGGTTAAGAGCACTGCCTGCTTTTCCAAAGGTCCTGGGTTCAATTCCCAGCAACCACATGGTGGCTCACAACCATC